>JANSVK010000112.1:0-118087 GCA_030068005.1 Cladophialophora exuberans
GGAGTTTCAAAGCCAGTCGCCAGGTTTGGGTATCACAGTCAAATGTCGACAGCAGTATCATCTTTGCCCAGAGAAGAAAATTCTTAATTTCCAATCCACCCGTGATGTAACACTCACGTTCAACATCGACATCCCAGATCTCCATGCAGGAAATCTGAATATATCCATGGGCATGGGTGATATATCCTCCAAGAGAATCGGTAGATATGCACAATGCTAGCAACGAGATGGCAAGGAGGTCTTCGACCACGTTGTGCGTGGGGTTCTGAAGGAGAGCCATGCATAACGTCATTATCTGAGCAGGAGAGGCGGAACGGACTTTGTGAGTGAGCGCAACTTCGGTACAGGATCCCTTCGCCATGTTTGGCCGGTGGTAGAGACTCGAGATCATGGATGCGGAGTTCAAGAGGAGTCGAATCGCCTGTATACTCAGCCTACACGAGAGGCTCAGTTCGACAAAGCCCGGGGGCAATTGGCTCAAGATGTACGTGAGTTCAGGATGAAACGGATGTTTAGGGTATTCCAATAAACTGGTGGAAGATACCGGTGCGTCTCCTTCACTGGGCAAGATATGCTGATGATTGAGCAGAAATTCCCAGCTGTAGAGGTAAGCACGGCGTAGCTTTGGTCTGAATAAGAATCACTTACGAGTTGAAATGTGCATTGATGTAGCCAGACAAGCTTGAAGAGTCCGTACTTGGACGAGATTGGACCAAATGACGCATGATTGCAAAATGTCGTAGAGGCGACCCGAGCTTCTCGCAGAGAGCCTGGGAGTAGTCAGTTTCCAATCTCTGTCCTTGGGCCGGAAACTGTACCTCGACTGCCATCAAGTGAATAAGAGTGAGAAGGATGGTTTTGGTAAGAACAGGATCACCACATGCGAGTCTTTGGTGCAGTAGATACACGGCTTTCCCATAATACCACAGCATCTTTCGGCTCGTGGATTTATCGTGGAGACGTGAGGCAAGCGCCAACGAGCTCGCCGTGATAAGAGGATCTTGCATCATGCTGGGAAGATTTTCATCGAGAAAGGTAGAATCTCTCATTTCCAGTCTGAAATTTGGGTAGCGCAACATTGATGGACAGTAGACCTCGACAACTAAATCAGATGTGGTGAGCATGGTGCGAGTATTGCTGGATTCCGATAATACTGACAAAACTGTATCGCCATCAATGGATTTGGATCGCTCTGGGCCAGTTCAATATCAAATGGCAAGGCATGGAAGTTCGCAGGCTTGATGCGGCCAAGTATTTCGGCACGCTGCTCTCCAGGGGTTTCATCATGGAGAGCTGGCTCGTCCATTTCCAGGTTATCCCTGGAGCGACGTTTGTGGTGTGTCCTGCGAAAAGATGAAGGTTGTTCCAAAACTTGAACCTCTGCATGTTTCGGCATACGTTGCAGAGCGTAGAGCGCAGACATACCTTTCTTTAGTGGACCTCTTCGTCTTCGTTATGGTACCTCTTCTTTCCAAGTCGAGGGGGAAGTCGAGAAGCAGTCGCGGGATCTGGAGCGCTTCGCCGCATCACATCGTTATTTGTTGCTGCTGCCACCCGTGCGCTACCAGTGACAGTTCGGACTCTGAGGCACACATGTCTGAGAAAGGGTGACAAGGCGACATTGATGTTAATTCATGGGATATCGAGGTACCGAAATGTGCCCTCTGCTGCGGCATAGTCTACTTGGCAGTGAATAAGACACCCGGTGCCTGTCTTCTGGTCATCCACTGGAAATGAGTGAAAACAGCCACCATCTGCACGCTGGCCGGCTCGAGAGCTGCTCATTACTAATGTTACGAGGGGGCCAGAAGATTGAAAGAGCAGGAGGATTTGCGCAAACGCTAGCAATAATTGGCACATTTCTATATCAGACTCATTCAGAGTCGATGCAACAACTATCATATGCACTGACAAGGAATGGTGACGACGAGAAGGTCATGTTTTGCGGGAGTTGATGATGTTGATGTTGTAGATGAAACGCGTCCAGGGTCTACGAGCGCCGCGAACTTATTGCGCCGGCCTCGATAAACTTGAGCTTCAGCCGAATCTCATTCTTTCTGCATCTCTAACTTACTAGCCGTTCTTTCTCAACTTTCTCTATGGAATGAATACTGCCGATTTATTCTGCATTCTGAGCCAGAAAGCTCACTACTATTCATCCATGATTGACTTCAAGGTGAGCCCAATCTGAAGTGGTCCTCTCCCAATCTCACGAAAACTTCACTTCACTTCAGCAGAACGAAAAGTCAACCACCAACCGTCCACCTTGAACACTTCGATCTCTCTTAATTCTTTTTCTTCTTCTTCTCTTACACATCCTTCTCCCTTGTTGCCGCTTCGTTTTATTCTCTCGTTCTATCTCGCATCAGTCTCACTGCTTTTCACCGCTCGACGCCATGGCTTCTCATTCTTCTTCGGTGCCGTCGCTCCTCATTCGCGTCTTCGTTGCTCTAGCCGTTTCTCTGATCAGTCAATCTCACGCAAAGTTTCTCAAAGGTAAGCGTGTCCAGAACCAGGCAGTCTCGGCACATCCTAACATCTGCAGCGGATTTAAGATGGCCTGGCTTTCGGAAAGCGTACAACGACCTCCAGCCCAGCCTCACCGATATCCTCGCGTATCGTGAACCTGACGAAGATCCAGTCTTCGAGAAAGCTATGCGTGTGGTGGACGCCCTTGCTCAACAGTCGACTTGTCATCAGACCGCCGCTGCTCATCTTCTCCTCACCTGCAAGGCCATAGGAGCGGATATGGACAAAGACGATGGTGAACGTGAGCTTCTCGAGAGGGCAAAGTCGGTATATGCGGTTCGGGTGGCTGTCTGTGAGACCGGTGAAGGGAGAGCTGCCGTTCCTTCTGCCTGCACTTCAATTCTCGACATTCCTCAGCGCCTGGATCATGAGATCGACGTGGTCAGCAGCAAAACTCTTGCGCCTTGCCTTGGGGCACTGATGGGGGAGCATTATTACTGGACAAGCTACAGCAACAACCGACAAGATGCCAATATACTGTGCCAGGCCACCACGCTGGAATCCACGCGACTGGAAGCACTACACTCTTACCAGAAACTCGCAGAATTGCTTCCCGAATTTCATGCTACGCTTGGATCAACGCGTTCCCAGTGGCTGGGGTTCCTGAAGCAACAGCAAGAGGAGGTCCTGCAGGTGAGTCAACTGCAGCGGAAGAACCGAGAGGAACTGCAAGCCCAGCACCAAAGTGAACTTGGCTCTTTTCGCGATGTCATGCAGGTGGCCAGGAAGGGCTTGCTCGATGTGTCCCAAGATCTGAAGCGAGCCGTGGCGAATGCGGACTCTGACGTTTCCCAGACTCGAGAGGTGAGAGATCTGCGCAATAGTCCAACACAAGAATCCATCTAATCAACTGACAGGCTTTGCGACATGTTCTCGCCGATTTTATCAATCTACAAGGTCTTTTACAGGAAGTAACTGCGGCGGCAAATGAGAGGAATGCTGAGGCTGCTGCTGCCCAAGCTCAAAATATGGCCAACGTACACGACCTTGCTGTCGCCGCAACAAGTGCTTTAAAGGACATGAACGCGAACGCCCTAGTTCAGGTATGCGCCTCCAAGTCTTTGAATGGGGTGAAAGGAATTACAGCTAATAAAGCGCAGGACGCCAACCTCCTCATCCATCAGCTGAAGGTCGATCTCAACCAAATTTCTGCTTCTTATTCCTCGCAACTGGAGAGTACCCAGCACCAATTACAGCTCAGCGAAGAGCTCTCAGCAGCACAAGAAGCCAATCTCGCTTTGGGAGAGCAGATGAAAGACTCTTCCGCCTTCATTGCATCTGAGCTCGAAGCTGCGAGCACTGCGGCGGGACGAGTGACCACGAAACTCGACAAAGTCAACCAAGCGTTGACTCGCGTCGAAGCAGCGTCTGCCGTTCTCAGCTCCCTCCTCGCCGCAGTTACCATACCGTGCCAAATCGTCGAGCATCTGCACATGAAACTGTTCGGCCTGTTCGCTATGCCGGCCCTTGTGCTCTCTTTCTGGAAACCGCGGAAATATTCCCACAGCTTGATAGCTTTATACGGTACGTTCCTCGTTGCTAGCCATGGCTCACACGAATTGCACACCCTTTGACTGACGTATATCTCCCGTCATTCTCTAGTCTTCCTCGAAAGCCTTCTATCTCTCGTCGAAGAGAATCGAGAAAGCGTCTCGGCCTCACTCAGCCGTCTCGGCGACCATTCTCGAGCTATATCCACCGCAGCATCTACTCTCCTCGCGCCCCGCGCAGATATATTCACCACCCTCTCAGCCAAAGTGCTGCTTATCTCAGTTTTGGTCCTCGCCATTTTTGTCCGCTACTGCCATTTACTTCGCCTACGACATCAGCAAAAACATCGACAACACCTCACAAGCACCTCCCGATCTTTAAAGACCCCTTCCCCTTTCCAATCAAAAGCTACACGCCACATTCCCGCTTTGACTTTACATTCCCCTGGCAATTTTGACGACTCTTTGACTCTTGCGCAGCGATTTCACTTACTACAGCAGCAGCAGCAGCAGCAGCAGCGACAGCATCATAGCATACGCACCGGCGGCAAACAGTCCCCGCCCGTTCTAGATCGGTGGGAGCGCGCAGCTACTGTCTGTTGATCCAAATATCTCAAACACCACGACAGGCTCATTCGATTGCTTTTCCAGCGGTTCGTCGACTCTGCGATCTTTGAGAAGAGCATTCGCTCTTCTTTACATTGCTTGCATCAGGGGGGTCTAGGACGCTACGACGACGACGACGACGGATACGCCTGATGCAGTCCATGGAATCAAATTCTCGACTTTCTGATCCTTTCTCAACTCGCTCAATCTCCCAAGAAGTGGCAATCTTTTGTCTTTTCACACACAAACTGGCACGAGGCGGATGGGGATGGGGATGGGATGGATGCTTTCCGTAGCACATAGACACATGGCAGATAGAAGAAACGCATCTGGCGAATTCAAACTCGTATTCAGATTCGCGGCCACTCGGCAAAATATAAGGTCCCCCCCCCCCCGGGGGATGTTCCTTCCAGCGTCAGGCCTCGATATAACCCGATCATCGGTTTGAACTCCCATAAGCCAAAAAAAGCCCCATTGCGCTCTCAGTCAGCTAGATAGGTATCTTAACAAAACTCCGATGATCGTGAAATGCTCGCATTATTTCAAATCTCAAATCCCAAATCCCAGATCCCCAAGTCCCAAATAACAAATTCATTTCTTTTCTCACTTCAAAGACTCCTCAACTCTTACCATCCATACCGACATCGACCATGCCCTCCTCTCGGAAGCGTGAGATACTGCGCCTGCGATCTCCATTCACGCTGCGCGTGTCCACACTCAGGGCTCTGCCTCTCGACGCGCCTTCCGCACCGGGAGGGTCACGCGATCGACTGCGTCCGCGCTCTTCGCCCATGGACGCCGCGGGGTTGAAGTAGCTGGCCGCTTCACCTCCACTTCCTTGGGGTCGGAGACCACCAGTGTTAGTAGACGAGCCCGTGTTGCTGGTGGCTTCCTCGTAGCGGGGTGGTGGGGCTGCGAAGGCGGATGCCACGCTGGGAGGACGCTGGATGCCTCCAGCAGGTGCCAGGTGCAGGTTGTTGTCGTAGCCGAAGCCGTCCTGTGTGGTGTGGTGGTCGGCGTCCCACGTGACGATGGCAGGTGCCTCGGCGTGGCCTAGCAAGGAGTGATTCTGGTCCGCTGTCGCTGTATAGCCGCCAGCTCCGCCTGTGTACTTTGTCGGATCGGATGAAGCGGCGGCTGTGGTCGAGGCTTGGTTGTTAGGAGGTCGGGACTGGAGGTTTATGGTCGAGCGGATGGCCCTGTTGCGGCGACGGATTCGGCGGAAGATCACGAAGGCGACGATCATGGCGACCAGGGCGATCGCTATTGATATGGCCACGATGGCCCAGGTTGAGATCCCATTGTTGCGGTCACGGTCTCCGAAATCACCGGGTCCATCGCCGTTGAATTGCCTTGACGATAGGGTCGGTGCCATTGGTGAGTGTGCGTGCGAGGTTGTCCCTCGACTCGATTTCGAAGAGGGAAAAATCTGAGAATCAGCCGGATGTTGAAGCGCTGAAAGATTGTCCCAAAAAAGTCGTCGATTGCGATTTCTGCTTCAGAGTCGAGTTGAGAATTTCGAATAGACTGTACGTGAAGAGACGAAAACAGACGCGACTGTCGAAAGGAAGGCTTGAAAAGAGCTCAAGCGCAGGTTGAGCTGGTGTAGCGCCGCTTCGTGTGTTGTGTTCGTAAGACAGGAATCGCTTTCAGACCAAATGCGAACAGCCGAGATAATTGATGACCGGATACAAAAGAGGGGGTTAGGAAACGTGTAAGGTATAAGAATAAGAATCAGATCTTCTAGTGTATAGTATGTACAGGCAATCAATTAAACGAATGGATGGTATTGAGCGAAAGATGATGGATAGAATAGCAGGAGGGAGAAACTAGACACAGAATACGTTCCAGTCTTCAATCAAATGGGCGTTCGCCGAGTTTCTCGCAGCAGCTCCGGCCCGATGACTTGTTTCAGCAAAATAATCAGGGACTTCAAAGGCACGAGAGGCACAGCGCCAAAACGAGGTGATCAAATCAACAAAAGTTGCAAGTGAAGGGGAAAGGAAAGAGAGAGAAAGGCGCCCCAAGACTTCAAAAAAGTCGTAAGCAGGAAGCAAGCCTCATTGTGGTCAAGGGAACGGGGGGGGCGCCTACAAAGCTGCGGCCCTGGCACCTGCGCGGCCCTGCAGGAGTGCCCGCATTAGCGTGAGGCTGAAGCAAAGAGGTGCCAGTGGCGGAGCAATTGGCTGCAGTGTGTCTCAAGGGCCGGGAGCCGGAAGGAAGCATTTCGCTAAATTACTTATCAACTGCAGATAGGTAAAAGAGCAAGCCAATTTATTCGGGTTGGTTTGGGGGCCATACGACAACGATGGGGAGTGCCAATTGAGGATGAAAGGGCGGCAAGCACCACCTACATACACACCTAGATAAACTGAGCGCCCGATCTACCTCATGAACGCCCTAGGGAATACCCGCCCAGGCTGTGTCGGCCACCAGTCAGAGATTCACTCATGCTGTCTGTCGCGAAACTCGAGTTTGCACCTATTTTCTGGCCCTGTAGAGTTCCCTGATTTGGCAATTGGGATTTGATACCTATTCTGCAAGGACGCTGATCGTGTTTATTAGCGATGCGAATGATCTCGACGTGGTGAAGTGCTGATAACGGAAGAATTGTGCGAGATTGCCGTGGGTGCGCTGGCCAAGGGTTTCGGGTTGCGCGTGGTCTTTCCCCCCCCGCCCGTTACTCACCCCAATTACACGCCCGGCTTACCTGCGACTCCGCCTCAACTCACCTAAACTCACCGCGACTTACCCTCCGACCTTCTACCCACGTCCCGCTCACTATTTGACTTATTTCTGCTCACTGGCGCCCTATTCCCTTCTTTCGCTGAGCTACCCCATACCGCATTAAGTCTTAGTCCGCAATCTAGACGAGCCGCAGTCCGATTACCTCGATCCATAATGCGATACCTCGTGCCAGCCAATCATCAAACCTCATCTCAATTACGAAGAAGTGCAGCAAAATGTGGCAGGAAGGGATTTCTCTGTCTTCCTGACTTCGCTCTTGTGTACTTCTTGGTCCAGGAAGCGGAAGCAATACGTTCAGGTCAGGACGGGTCAAGTGACAACCTACCAGCCCGATAACTCGGGAACCTGGTTCAAAAAGGCTGTTGAGTCGGACACAATACGGGAATGGATCAAAGAATCCATTGATCAAGGGGACGATATTTACGTCGTGGTGGGTTACAGTACGATGGTGGATACAGTGGTGGTGGAAGGATCCGCTGAGCTGGCGAGGATGACGGCGCAGACGACAGTTCGTGTTGCAGCGTCGCTTGTCGCAGCAGGTGTTGTGGTCCCAATGGGAAATATTGTAGACACAGGAATTGGACCGTAGCCGGTTAGCAAGCATGGAAATGACAAGGGCACTTCTCATAAGAATGTGACGGCCGCAATTCATAGCAGCGTCTTGTAAGTTGCCAGTATTTGAAGATCATCAACGAACTCATGGTTCCCCTGATTTTCTTTTGTCTTTTCACGCACCCACCTCAACCACGGTGTAAAGTACCACCTTGTTGGTATTTGTTCCACAATCGTGCACCACTGAGCCAGAATCTCCAGAGCAGTAGGACAACCCAATTCGAGGCGATGGATGAATTCATCAGATACCATGGATGGCCAGACAACGATGGCTCTCCAGATGGGCGGCTTCCCCAACAATGACCCGATCCATTGCTGTAAGCCACAAATCGCATCGTAATAAACAAGTGTAAGTCGAGCAGAGTTGCGGTTGCATTCCAATCGGCAGAAAAGTCTTTGGCTCAGAGCAGCGAGCTTCAGCAAGACACGTTTTCTGATGGGCTCAAATGAAGGATTTGCCACGTGCCCGTCCGCTGCACCATTTTGAGGTATCATGAAGACTCCCTTTCCGCAGTGTTCCAGCTCCATAACACGGTCCAGTCCTGGAACAATGGCATTTATGGATCGAAGAACGAGCATGAGTTCTGTTGGTTGGAACTTTTCGGGTGTACATGAGCCCTTTCCGAGGACCAACTGCGTGATGAAGGGAGCACAAAGCGAGAATATTGCTGAATGAATTGTAAAGACAAGCGTCCCTAGACAGTTCTGTCGCGAGATCTCCTGGACAGTGGCTCGGAATAAACGAGATGCGCTTATCGAATACTGGTGGGCAAGGCCAAAATAAATGGAGGCATTAGTCGGACCTCTGAAGAAACATAGGTGAATCGCTGAAATGGCAAGAACAGATTGCCGAGCGAATTCATGATCAAAGATTACCTTTCCCACCAGATCAAGCCACTGATGTTGGCCCGGTGGGATGTGGTTGAACGACAGTGTAAAGCATGTTTCGTGGAGGAAGTGGGCGAGCAACTGCTCTTCCGCGTCCGAAAATATCAGTCCGACTATGCAGTCATGGTAAAGTGAACCACCAGGTTGAGTAAGCTGATTTCCTGCATGGTGCTGTTCAGGATGATATTTGTCGGGCAAGAGAAGTGGTGATTCTCCAGCATCGCTGTAACTGCATCTTTCTCGTCGTCGCCTGCAATTGGCGCATGCCGGAGCCAGAAAGTCACACTGCTCAAGCCCAGGTTGTCAGTTTGTGCCTCTGGAACGATTCTGAGATATCCGGCCAGATGCGACGTACCTTGACTCTGCGCTTCTTGCATTGGCGACATCCATTGCGGGACTTGGTCTGATCCGATCTCATGTCGGGTTCACAAGGGAGTTGCACTCACAGCTCTGCGATAAGCGAGTCCAGCGAAGAGATAGGTGCTGACTGAGGCTGCAATCCTACCATGCGAGAGGAGGTTTTGTAGCGCGTGTTCGCGAGGGATCCTGTTCTCGTCATCTGGCCGGGATTTCCGGAGCACGGCTCTGAACTGCACCGGAAAAAGGTCATAAACTCAAAGCTAAGTTGGCCCCGTTGCCGTCCACCTCTTCGTCGAGAGCAGATAGTACAGTCTGCGGGCGTGAAGCGCAACTGAAGTTCGCCAACAAAAGCTGGGGAATGTGGGCGTATTCTGGCGAACCTCGCGTCCCACACGCAATCCCAGTTTGTGGCATGGCGTTTAGCCGAGAGAGGTCTAGTGTGCGAGGTGAGCTTCGTCTCAAACTCATTTGCATTCTCATGTTATGTCGCCAGCGACACCGCCTCTCTTTCCTGGAAACTGGATCGACGCGATACTCAATTCTTGGGCAGCGCTGAAAACATGTTGGACACTCGTCATAAAGCAGCTGGGCGCGTGGCTGCAATAACGCTCCCCTATGACGGGGCACTATGGCGACTCCTGCTAGAAGCATATAAATCCCACACGTTCCAGAGATCGAGAATTCGCTGCAGCTGACCAGTCTTGTTACTCTGAGAGCCGACCTCTCTACAACATGTTGACCTTCCCAGTCTGCCTCATGGCCCTAGCTGCGGCAGTGGTTGCTTGCCCTTTGCATGGCGCAGCCTCCAATTACGCTTCGGCTGACCGAGTCCTTGAGCATGCTCAATCACGACGATCTCCTGTCGCTCATCGCACTGCGATCAAGAATGCTCGCGTTTTCAATGGACACGCTTTTACCGACCCTCAGACTGTCATTTTTGACAACGGCGTCATTGTTGCGAGCCATCTGGAGGATAACGCGGACGTTGAAGTGGATGGAACCGGGAAATACCTGATCCCCGGACTCATCGATAGCCACATACACATCGACAACGTTGAGACCTTGGAGCTTCTCTCTTCGTATGGAATTACTACCGGAATGAATATGGTGTGCTACAACTACACTGTCTGCTCTGCTCTCGCCCAGATGACTGGAGTGACTCAATTCATGACTGCAACACAAGCCGCCATCAAAGCTGGTACTGCCAATCCCTTTCTCGCACCTCCATCTGACAAAGGAATCCAACCCGGCGCCAACATAACCCAATGGGTCGTTGACCAATTCTTTCACGGCTCCCCGGCTGAGTGGTTGAAGGTTGTGGCCTCCCCAGATGATAGTGGTCTTACACAGGCTCAGATGAGTCAATTGACCATTGCAGCCCATAGCATTGGGACGTACTCTGTCACTCATGCCACCTATCTAGCAGCATATGCAAAGGCAATAACCTCCAAGACGGATATCATTCAGCACACGCCTGGAGACAAGCTTTTGAGCCAATCTTTGATTCAGCAGATCCTCAAAAATGGGCAGGCTGTCACTCCAACAATGTCTGTCTTTCGGGTCGGCACCAACAGCCACATTTTGCAGCAAATCCTTCGCCAAGGAGCGAACAATACTGCCAACTTCACCACCGTAACTGCCAATGTTCGAGCCATGCAGGAAGCGGGTGTCCCACTACTTGCTGGTACTGACTGCGCTGAGATACCTTCCATGAATATTAGCATGCCGTATGGTCTGGCCATTCACTGCGAGCTGGAGTTCCTTGTGGAAGCGGGTTTGAATGCGTCTGAAGCACTTCGAGCAGCCACGGTGGTTCCCGCAAAAAGGCAAGGGATGGATGATCGTGGGGTAATTACTCCCGGGATGCGCGCTGATCTGCTTCTGCTGAACTCGAATCCGCTGATCAATATTTCCAACACCCGGGATATTGCAAAAGTATGGGCTGGAGGAGTCGAGGCTCCGTACGTGACCAGAAACTTCAGCAAGTCGTGCGCAGCTTTGGACCTAGTTTCAATCTGAACAGCCTCCAGTTTAGACAATGAGGTAGGGCATCAGTCATGTCCATTAAATGTACCTGGGACATCTATTCTGCGTGGATAACTGAATGCTGCACCACAGTAATATTAAATTTAGAGCCGCTGGTCTCCCGACTCTTGCTGCATCCACTTCGGTTCGTACCTGTTGGCATAATTACATGAAAGACTTTGGCACCTTCAGGTGGATATAGAATGCTGCAGTATTTCGCCCACCAGATCTCAATTGCAAACAACTCATCCTGGCACAATCGCGTGCGGAGACTCGATATCAGGAATCAAGCCGTCCCGCAAAAGAGTGCTCACGCAAAGATGCTATTCGACTCGGATCTGCGGTCGTTAGCTAAGTTCTGTGCTGCGTGATTCTTCGCCCAGCTCGGCTGCCATGTCCCACAGCTTCCATGATTTGGCAGACCAAATCTTGACTGCTTTTAATCGTCTCCTGACGCTCCCGTGATTGTTGAGGGTTCCCGCTTCAAAAGGTACGCGACCTTAAGTGTTCAATGGTCACTCAAGTGATCATGGGGAAGCAAAGGTGAAGTTTTTTTGGCTGCGCTAATGCGCAAACTTTCGTCGGACTGGAGTCCCGCATTTTGTATTCTCCCAAAGCTAAGCGATAATGAGAGTGCGGGATGAGTTTCAAAGAGCGGAGATGGACCTTCTCCAGAATCATCCAGAACCATGGTCGTATACTTCGCTCGCTTTGCACATCATCTAGACAGATGTTCTGTCTGAAAATCGTACTTTCCCTTTTCGAATTTTCAATCCCGCACAATACAATTGATCTGCCTAGGTCGGAAATCGAGTCCCACTGATGCCGCATTCTTGACCGTTCTCATCGGACAAAGCGCCCAGCTACGTACTGATTTATAGCATCCTCAAGGTCGTCTCAGGGAGGATGCCGACTTCAAGTCACCCTCTCATCTTGACCTCGTCGCGTGAACCACCATGTGGCAATTTTGCACTCTTCTCACGACGGCAATAGCATTCCTTGCTTGCCTGGCAGGCCAGGTTCACGGCCAGCAAGCGGGAGCCATTACATACAACAACAGAAACAGGCTACTATTTGACGTTGATGGCAACCAAGTCGATGCTGGGGCGGCGAAGATCTACTGTAAGTCTGAAACTCCAAAGTCATTGCCCGAGACGACGAGGTTGACTCTCTAGACTTTGGTATTGCTCCAGTGGAAACTCAAAGTCCAGACTATTGACCGCCGGTAGAAAACAAGTTCTATCTCTATGGCACGGCTTTCAACACAACTCAACACGAAGGAGGAGGTTTGAACTGTTACTCGTCGATTGACCTCGTTAACTGGTACCAAAACCGCGTTGGAATCGGACAAGTGCTCAAACTGACCACTGTCAGGAAATTCGAAGGGGTATTAGCAGCTCATCCTGGCTCTCGCACACATATCCTTTACAACGAGGCCTCGAAGAAGTATATCCTGTGGGCTGGAAAAGGATCTTTTGATGTTGGATACAGCGTGTCAACAGCTTCCTCACCAACGTCGCAATTCGAGCTTGTGGGCACTGCGGCTATCAACCCGAACACCAAGAATATCATTCATGGCGATTTCAGCGTGTTCCAACTGGGAAACAAGGCTTACATGGCATGGGCAGCCTTGAATCCATATGATCCACGGCAGGGTAGCCTCTGGCCAGTGATCTATCAGACAATGCATACCGCAGTTTTGACAAGCGATTGGGTAAGTAAATAGGCAGGCCACACCTCGGAAGTTCTGACCGTTGTACAGCTTAACGTGTCGGAAACCAACTACAACGTCACTTCTGCTGCTTTCGATCTGGTTGACCAGGAGTTGGAATCCCCAGATATATTCGAACGCAATGGTCTCTTTTGTGAGTATTTTTTTTTAGGTGGTAGCTCTGTGGAAATTGATCGCATGCAGATGTCGCCGCGAGTGGCACATGTGGCTACTGCAATGGTACTCTGGGCTCGATTTACCGGTCACCATCAATTCAGGGACCCTGGCAAAGGGATATCGTATCCGGATACTCCTGCGGTGGGCAAGTAGAGGGAATTTTTACCCTCACGGATCCGCAAACGAATGAGACGAATTACATTTGGCATTCCACGACTTTGCGTGAGTAAATGCGCCTGTGGTGAAATTGCATAGTCTGACATTACATGACAGCGGGCGGGACAAGAAATGCATGGGGTGGCCACATCTTTCAACCTCTCAAATTCAACGCCGATGGCAGTGTTCAGCCTTTGGACTGTTCTCCAGCAGCAGACTTCCGTGTTCAGTTCACCCTCGGAGAGGGTGTGGCAGCAACCGGCCTGGCCACCAAAGCAACCGATGGAACGCCAAGAGATGAAGAGGTATGGTAGCACAAGTGTGGATGATGAAGCAGTGACTGATCCAGCTGCAGTACGAACCAGTCTGTGACTCGACGTCCATGTACCGCCTTTACCAAACATGGGTGAACTCCAAGACAGGAAAATTGAGATCAGTCACGTTGAATGTGGCGGCGGCAGGGCAAACGGACAACTTCCTTGTCAATGTGTTCAAATTCAGCACGCGTGAAGAACTTGTTGCTCCTGGGTAAGCCTTCTGGAAAACTATTTGGTTCTGGTGACAAATGAACTGATATGAGCAGGTACAAATGGACGCTGCTGGGTACCGGAAATTTCACCCCAGAGGTTGTCGGCAACACATTCAAAGCACTGACAGTCCACCTCAACGCCTCCGTCGTCCAAGGAGAGAATCTTGGCTTCTCAATTGAAGAAACGGGCGCCTATTATGGACGTGTCATAGGCAACCACCTTACGCCGTGGTGTCATCTGGAATACAACGTGGAAGGTAACGACATGGCTCTCTTTGAGCAAGGATCTGGAAAGACATCTTTTGCCGGGCTGTATGGCAATATCAGTGCCGTAGTGCCGAGATCAGGTCGGGCGATCAAGTTCTTTACCAATGTCGTATGAAGGAAGATAGAGTGGCAATGTCAATTTGCAAGTGCACTGAGCATCAAAGCGCATGGAAACACCCCAAGCCAATGATGTCAGGCCATCTTGTGTGGCCCTGTGTTGTCGGCGTGGTTGCTTGCACGTAGCACCGGGCCTCACGGATATCTGGGTATTCATTTGAGACCGTACACATCCAATACGGAAGCGTGTACAGCATGCTTAGACATATGCGAGCCGCAATCGATACCATGGCGACCAACTCTGAGTCAGAAGACTCAGCCCATTTGTGCGAGGTGATGGGTTCGCGTTCGGGTTCGTCATTGGCATACGGCATATAGTGTATATGGCTTAGATAAGGCTCGCCAGGCGTCCATTACGATCCGGTTGTGCCAATGCTTATTGATATAGCCAGCACTATACTAATAACCGGCGCTGGAACCGTGACACTTTTGCAACTTAAAGATAGCTCGTACTAGAGATATTCAGCGAGTAGACAACCTTGGAAGACATTGAACGTGCCAGAATATTGCATCGTCTCGACCCTCAGGTGGTAAATTAAATTAGTGTCCGCAGAGGGGCGTTGTCTAGGTACTCAGGTACCCCGTAGCGCTTACTGTAGGTAAGGCCCCAAGCCTGCTCAAGCCACACTTGCGGCTTAACGAGAGCCCCCTGCGAGGTTGCGCAAAGATACTTGAACGAAGATCAGTACTTACAAAGTAAATGTGTTTGTAATTTTGTTCATTGCTCTTCAGACTCATGTTCACATAAGAATTCAAATCACCACTTGACAGCAGTCACCCCCCTTCTCGGTAAGCCAACGAATGCCTCTTGGGCCACCTTTTCAATGGTATCCGTTCGTCACTCCATTTGCATGAGCACCCACTTTCTTCTCCTTGTCGACGAACTCGACCAAATCCTCGATGGTGCACACCTTCAACCCCCATTTGCGGCCAAATTCCAGACACGCATCGCGCCTCATCATGCCTGGCTCGCGCATAGCCGTCTGGCCAGGGACCTGCTCTCCATCATCCACCATTTCGCAGATGACGCCGACTCGAGCCTTGCCCGCAAGACGACAGAACTCAACCGCCGCCTCCGTGTGCCCGGTCCTCTCGAGAACGCCGCCATCTCTGGCTCGGAGTGGGAAGACGTGGCCGGGACGTCGGAAGCTCTCTGCTGATGCCTTGGCGCTGGCCAGGGTGCGGCACGTCAATGCACGGTCGTGGGCCGAAATGCCAGTCGTCACAGTCTCGTCGTTGGCATCGATGGAGATGGTGTAGGCGGTGCGGTTGGGATCCTCGTTGTCGGTAACCATCTGTGGCAGCTCCATCTTGGTTGCGAGCTGGGATGTGATCGGGGTGCAGATCAACCCACTGGTGTGACGAACCATAAATGCCATTTTCTCGGTCGTGACATCCTGAGCGGCAATGATGAGATCGCCTTCATTCTCGCGGTCTTGGGAGTCGAGAACCACGATGAAGTCACCATTGCGGAAGGCTTCGATGGTAGACTCAATCGAGTCGAACCCTTTGGTGAGGGTGCTAGGAGGCTGCATATTGGAAATGATTTGATTGAAGGTTGTGAATGTGGTGGAGGGCCGGTTATGATGATGAGCTTACGTTTGGTAAGCAACGGTTTGATGTCTTTTTTTTGTGACGGTATTGCAGATTTCCTTTTCTGTGCGTCGAACTCTTGTGCACAACCAGTCTTGCCCTTCGGCTTCTTTCAAACAAGAATTATGCAACAAATAATAATATCAAGGTACTCCCTCTCCGTGGTAAGTCTTTACTCAGTACCTTTTGGAGTCGTACTCCGTACTCAGCGGGTATCCGGAGCGCCGGGCTATTTTCTTGAGGGGAATTTTTTCACTGCTCAGTAATATTTTGAAAATACCGTGGTACACCAGGGACGAAAATAGCTAATCCTGAGATATCAACACCGAGAGTCGGATTGGCAGGCCGACTGTCCTGTAGATAGTTAGAATAAAAAGAAGCAGCTTTTGACGGGAGGTTTTCTGTTTAGGATGGCGACATTGGGAGGTACGTTGGAAGAAGAGGGAAAGAAAAGAGGAGAGGGCACAAGGGAATGTTCGGGAATGATATACGAGTCAGCAAGGTTGTTTGCCGGTACTGGACGACTTAGTTTTGGAGGTGGGTGAGAAAATCTTCGGATCCCCCGCCGTTTTGTCGGCCGCGGTACATTTGTCAGGTCATGGAGAGCATTGGTCAGTTTTTACACTCGTAGGTCATTTGTCTGGCGTAAACGATGAGCATGAATGAGTCTAGACACTGCAACAGTGCGGAACAGAGCCTGTCACGCCTGGGGGAACAAACTTGGCTTCGCTTCGGTGCCTCGGCCGGAAGGACTCGGGCGACAAAAATCAAACCTTGACACCTTTTTCAGAATTGCCGGTACGAAGTATCCTGTCCCATCTATGGTCTTCATGGTCTTGCTCTCATCCTACCGATTTCTGCTTCTGAAATGACTTCAGAATTTCCTCGCATACCGCATCGGTGACCTCCTGTGTGTTCGCCGTCCCTCCAAGATCTCGGGTCACAACACCTCTCTCACATACCGTCTCAACACAGCTCAAAAGTCTCTGGGCGGCGGCTTCTTCACCCAACCAGCCGAGCATTTCAGCGGCGGTCCAGAACGTCGCTACGGGGTTCGAAATGCCTTGCCCGGTGATATCAAATGCTGATCCGTGAATGGGTTCAAACATGCTTGGGTTTTTCCGCGTAGGGTCGAGATTTGACGTTGGCGCAATTCCAATGGAGCCGGCCAGGGCAGCGGCCAGATCGGAGAGTATATCTGCGTGCTGTTCCGTCCATTAGCAACAATACTTTGACGATGAGATGACGAGTACTCACCAAATTCGTTGCAACAATTGTGTCCAAGGACCCCGGCTTCAAGACCATTCGGCAGGTCATGGCGTCAACAAGCATCTTGTCCACTGTCACATCCGGAAACTCCTTGCTCACTTCAGTGGCCACTTCGTCCCACAATACCATGCCATTCCGCTGCGCGTTGCTCTTGGAAACCACTGTGAGTAACTTCCTCGGCCTCTTCTGCGCCACTTCAAAAGCAAATCTCATAATTCTTTCGACGGCATGCCTTGTGAAAATGGCGACTTCTGTGGCTACCTCCCAGGTTTGGCCGGTGTGAGATCGTCCTCCCTGACCAGCATATTCGCCTTCACTATTCTCTCGGACGATGACCCAGTCCAAGTCACCCGTCTTTGCGTTTCGCAGCGGTGACTGTGTTCCCCGCAAGATCTTGGTAGGTCTCACATTCGCGTACTGTTGGAATGGCTGGCATATGGCGAGTCTTAATCCCCACAGCGAGACATGGTCAGGCACATCTGGCGCACCCACTGCTCCGAATAGAATAGCGTCGTGCTTCTTGAGGGCCTCAAGTCCGCCAGGAGGAATGTACTGCCCTGTCTTTTTGTATGTGTCGGAACTCCAGTCAAAATCTTCAAACTCTAGATTGAAATCTCCTGAAGCGCTGGCGAGAGTCTTAAGCACCTGCACACCTGCTGATATAACTTCGGGTCCGATACCGTCGGCTGGGATACAGGCTATGCTGTACGCCCGATCGTGTACTGGAACGGCTATGGGAGACATAATTTCGGAAAGTCGAATTCTTGAAATACTAATGAGTCCTCGCGAGTTTTGTGATGATGGCGAGAAGAACTAGCAGTGTGTATTCTCGAAGGTCCATTCGCTTTATATGATCGCCCGCAGTGCTCGACCACAGGGCTGGAGAAAGTCATGAGTGGAGCAGTCAGGATGAAGCTTTGTCCGAAGCGTTGGTATCAAGCCAAGTGTTGGTTTTCTCGGTCTCTTTTGCATTATTGATTCATCCATGCCGCGTAGTTGTCTTGCCCCATCCAAAAGGGAATATCAAACCCCTGAAGAGGATCGACTCCGTTGTTTGGGAACATAGGCAAGTCAGCTTCAAGGTCCATGCCAAGCTCCAACCACGACTGTCCGCTCATGATCTCGGGAAAGTTCGATGGCTGTAAAGCGACGTTGTTGGCATCGAAAGTGGACGTTCCATACATGCTTCGATGGTTCGGCGCGTTGAATGTTCGCGGCTGTTGAGGCGCTGCATCGCTACTGGGCGGCAAGGTACCTCCGGAATAAACCGTCTGTGCCGGAGTAAACCGATTCTGTGGCATTGGTTCTTCATTGGTAGATGATGCAGAGTCTTCGCCGGATCGAATTGGTTCATTGACGGATTTCTCGATACCAGAGGACTCGCTAGTCTGATTTTCTTCCAACGTCGAACGAAGGTCTCGGATAGCAGCGGCACACGCAGTCGGCCAGATAGTGCCTCTTGCCGCTAATTTTGTGAGAACTTGTAATGCTCGATCGGTGTTGCTGTGATCAAATAGGGTCAGCTCATCGCTTCGGAGAACTCGAAAGTATTTGAGACTAGTGTCTTACCGAACTGCCACCTGATACTCGACCTCGTTTTCCAGCGCGGCATATAGAATGATGAAGGCGCTCATCCATATCGACCATGTAAAGGAGGGCCAGAACATCGGACAAGGAGATGTTTCAATTGCGTTGGTTGAGGTGAAAGAGGGTACTGGGTGTGAAAGTGCGGTCAATGCCTTGATGATGGATTTGGAAGCGGAGATACAGGAATGCAGCGCCGCGGCGTAATTGGGATTTTTCTTTGACGAAGCTAGAAGCGGTCGATTGAGGGAGATGATAGATTCGTGTTTGAAGACCTTCAAGACTGTTTGATGAAGCATGGATATTGGCATGTCTTGAATTTCGGCCTGCTCAATGGCATCCTCCACTTGATTCCACCATCGAGTGAGCCGGGCGCTGATCGCTACCACCTTATCCCAGCTATCTTCCCGTTGTTCTACCCGTTTATTGCGAAGCTCCAAAATTTGGCCTCTGATTTCTGCGTGCCTGGCTATCAGTGTGAGCAGCTGAAGACGGTCATCATGCTGCTGCACGGGACCCAGTTGCGCATTCTCTCGCCCTCCGGCAAGGTCGCGTGGAGATATATGCAATTCGTTGTCCGGGTAGCATACGTCGACATCATCGTCGCGAAGCGTCAAGGGGAGGCCTAAAGCCTGGCAGATGTGTCGATCGATACAGTATATTGACCAGAACAAGCGTCGGCGCAGGTTTTGCTCCTCGACTTTGAAAGACGAATAGCGCGTAGGACAACGATGGAAGCCGAGCTGAAATACCAGTCGTATGATGAGGCCGCCAACTCTTGACGCGCCATTCAAGCGTAGCATCGAGACGAGGAAGAGTTGCACACATACTGCGGCTTGTAGGGATTGGACTGAAGCCGGCTTGATCATTGCAGCTTGGACGCTGCTGAGCGCCTCATCAAAGGAGTTGAATATTAAGCACTTGGGCACGGGTCTCTGAATTTTATCTGTTTGGCGCCGATCTGCAAGGCTGATGGAGATGATGGCGCGAATTGTCGCGAGGTCGAAAGAGCTTACCGCATCCAACCCGCCATGAGCTATGGCCTCTAGATTTTCGAGAATGCTTGGAGCATGGAGAAACGGGAAGGGTGGATGCCAGACATCAAAGTAGCTGCTAGTCCATTCAAGAAGGTCGTCAAAGGTAAAGGCTGTTGAAGATGAGGTGGCCTGGAAATCGACTTCGTTCGACTGCCATAATGGTTTAGACGATGCATTGTCGGACGTTCTGGGTAATCGATCGTCTTCCCCTGGCACTATGTTGCTTTCGGGAGTCTCTCCAGCAGCTGGCTTGGAGGCCGTCTTCGCATTGAGAGATCCATAGACGGACCGAATAAAATGGATTCCGCTGGCACTTCCGACAAAGCTGGGTGATTCGAAGCCAGATCCATCTCGCATCAAACCAACCTCCACCGGAGGATTTAACCTCGCCCGCTTGTTGGGCCTGGTAGTTTCAGTCTCGTCGTCATCTCTACTCAGGATGGAAGTATTGAGATGAGACGATTCCATAATGCAAATTCTGATGGTAGAGAAATGAAGTACGAAAGAGAAGAAAATTGACCTCGGTTTGAGAATGTCCGTAAAGTAGCTCGCCCCGCAACTTTCATTGGTCTCGAGAGCCTCGTCTCACTAAGACCTTTCTTCTCCTAGAGATTTCAAATCTATTCGGGATTCTCATCGCTGGAGATACGGCGTCTCATTATAATTAAATCATCCTACATAGAATTCTACTTCGCTGATCCCAGCCCAGGCAGACCAGATAGCTTACGGAGGAATACTAATTCCGCCTCCTCGCAGTCTCTCCTTGCCTGTCACCCTCTGGAAAGTCTCCATGGTGTGTTTCCAGATGATGTCTTGAGTGCCGTCGTTCTCGTAGTTGACCAACAAGCTGATCTTCTTCTCATCAATCGCATCTCCAGTCTCCCGGACCGAGTATGACCCAGCGCCGAGCTTGCCATTGATCGACATGATCGTACCAATGTCGTCGATCAAAGCAACACCATCGGCGGCCTGCGTCTTGGCCCTGGAAGCAGAGGGGAAGCGAGCGCTTGTCGATATGAATGTTTGCCGCTGTCCACACTCTTCTGGATTCATGTAGAAGAAAAAGCCCAGGATCGGCATAATCGTCCGAAAGACTAGTCCAATAAGCCCGGGCATGCCATCCCAAATTCCGGAATCAACAAAACCTGGCCATGCGTGGACCCAAGACACTTCAGGATTTTCTTGTGAGAGTTTGTCAAGTGTAAGACTCGTCATCGAGACTTTGTTGTCGCGACTTTGGAGCTGTGTGGAAGTCCTTCCATCAAGGTCGTTTACAAGGACTTTGCCCTCAAGACCAGCTCCAAATAGTGACACGACTCTTCGTAGTGCAGGTGCTTCTTTGAGAAGGGGTAGCAGGTTGACTGCAAACCGCACCTTAGAATAGTAGAAGACGGCGACAGAGAAAGGGATTTTCTCAGAAGTTTCTGCGATAAGGGGGTTTCCCGGGACAAGTCAATTCTCTGTTTCTGAAATGCACAATGGTTTCGAACATCTTGAGCATGGGGAAGTCTGGGGCATGTAGGAATCAACACAAAGCTTACCTGCACCTGGGTATGTGGTCCCTTGGCTCATAAACAATAGGTTCAGGTACTTCTCCTTCTGTATGATTTGACGGCAAATACTGTCTACCGATGCCAGCTCGCTGACGTCTGCTGCAAAGAATTCGTAGGAACCGTCGGGATCGATAGTCAAAAGTTCGACCTTGAGTTCCTCTGCCCGCTGGCGCGACCGACCTACGAAGTAAATTCGAGGCTTTGTACCGCGGACAGACTTGACAAAGGTCCTCAGCGTGTTTCTGCCGACGCCATTGGTAGCACCGACGAAAAGAGCGACAGGACTGGACCTTGCAAAAAGCCGAGGAAGTTGGGTGTTGGACTTCTTGATTGTTGTTAGCGACACCATGGTGCGATGCTCGTTGGCGTTCTTGGATCTACACCGGCCATTGGGAGGACTCAGAAGAGACTGTATTTATATTCGACGAGCCATCCGGAGATGACGGCTTTTACGGAGTGTTTCATCGTCGTTTAGCTCAGGTCCCAGCTTTCTTTGAACAAGCTTAGAAGAAATAAAGCATTCTGGGAAGCAAGTCGAGGAGGTTAACCTGCTGTCGTGTTGCAATGTCTGGTACTGGTGGACAAAATACGCCAAACCATTTCGGGGAGGCGGCCCTAACCCCAACTCGTATTCTTCAAGGACAACCGCGCACAGAGACATTTCGGCATCTTTAGGTTGCTAAATCGATACTGTTTCGAGAAGGCCATAGCATTCTCAGCACATACATGCAACAATAATGCTACTAATCATATCTGGCTGCGTAGGTAGGTGGCAGAATGGAACCAGTCCAAAAGAAGCTTAGCCTCGTACAGAATATGTATAAATTACCAGTTTTTGTGGTGGTTTAGCGGTAACGTATTGGCTATGGAAGCCTCGGATAAAGTCATCTCCGCATCACGTCTTCAAGAAGGAACGATAAGACACCCTCCGGAGAAAGCTGTCGTCGACGTGCCCTGGGCACCTGGGCGTTATGGCTGATTCAAACGCTATCTGTAAGCTTCATGAACTCTCCAGTTTCCTGTCCACAATCGCTCTAATATATCTCTCAGCTTTCGAACCAACGCATCCCATTGCTTGTGAGGCATGCCGGAGCAAGAAGTGCAGAGTCAGAATAATATACACCCACATCCAAGAAGTCATGCACTGACCATCTACTATCTCAGTGCGACAGGAAATTGTGAAGCTCACCAGAACACCAACATTGGTAGGGACTACATGACTGACTATGGTGTCCAAGGCCG
This sequence comes from Cladophialophora exuberans, assembly GCA_030068005.1. Lineage (NCBI taxonomy): Eukaryota > Fungi > Ascomycota > Eurotiomycetes > Chaetothyriales > Herpotrichiellaceae > Cladophialophora > Cladophialophora exuberans. The sequence continues at coordinate 22,494 of JANSVK010000112.1, forward strand.
GCGTGTAGCCAGTGCCGCAGCTCTGGTACTTTGTGCACATACCCCGAAAGCAATAAGCGGTAGGTATCAATTATGCTGCCAGCTCTTGCTCCTCCTGCCTGACATGGTCGGCTGCTAACCTCAGATTGCTGGACCGTACAGTGGGTTTCCGCCCGGCTACATTGCCGCCCTCGAGAAGCGTCTTCTAGAGACCGAGTTGGCGTTGCATGAAACATTGTCACTACTCTCACAGTATCAACAACAGCAGCGTCGCCAAACCGACATCCGATCACCCGACCATGACTTACCGACAATTCCAAACGAACAGATTAACCTTCTGCTATCGAGACGCAGTCCTCACCAAGCAAAGGTAGACAGCCTAGAAGAATGGACGCAACTTCCACTTTCATCCCCTGCGCAAAGACTTGAATGGCTCGAGAAGAAGATGTCCGAATTCGAACTCTTGACCTCCAGTGAATCTTTCCCTCAAGAGCAAGGGCGAAGCTCGATCACCGATTCCAGGACCTTTGAAGAGCCGGGACAGACGTCGCCAGTGTCATGGAGAGCTAGGGAGGGAAACCAGCAGGCTGGCCGAAGATCTACACCTATCCATCCGGGATCTATGTCTCCAGATTCACTGCCCCCAGTACACCATTCTCACGCTACGAACGGACGAGAGAGCCTATCCGAGTCGCAGGCATCGGCGTCTCCAAATATCAGCAATGCCCAAAGGCTCTCCACGACGCAGTGGCGAAGATTCTTTTGATAACCAGGACAACGGTAAAAACCCATTTTCGTCTAATCAAGATCAATTATTGGTCATGATCCATCTATCTACAGATCTATCATCATCAAGATCTCGCCATCTTCATCCGGCGGCGCCACCTGCCTAAACCCCAGCCTCTCATAAAACCTGAACGGCGAATCCTCCGGCTTCACGTCCTTCTGCGGATCGTCGCTCTGTTTCCCTTCCGGCGGCGTCGAGTTGACGCCCAACTGCTTTGCCTTGGGATGGTGCTCTCGGATGTGCGCGACGGCAAACTCGACCCCCCGTCGCCCGTACCCGAGCCCTTGATACCGGGCGTCGATCATGAAACGCCAGATGTAGTATTTCTCGCCCGCGTCCCAGATGGCCATCATCAGCATGCCGACCAAGGTATCGTCGTCGGCGTAGATGGCTCGCACCCATGCGTCTTCGTCGTAGTGGGACTCGCACAGCGACCACACGTTGGACGCTAGGTTGCCGCTCTGGCCTGGTTTCATGCTCAGGTTTGCAACCGCGCGCCAGTTGTGCTCGGTGACTTCGCGGTATGTGAGGGGTGAGTCTCTGGTGGGAGTGTGGTTGCTGGGTTTATTGCCGTCCATGGCCGTACAGGTGTGGGTGGATGAAAGCGGCTTCTGTCAACCGCTTTCAAGAAGATCAGAAGAACACGTGAACAACTTCGAAGGGGTGGTGACCCAGGGGTGGCAGCCTTGACTTCTCGTGCCACGCTATCCTGGGGAGGAATAGGGAAGCCACTTTTTTGTGCCAGTTGTTCTTTCAGAGACTACGACATACGACGCATGTTTTATACTAAACGGACTATAATGTGCGTGTAACCTCGTTCGTTAATCCAGGTTTCCAAACGACCCTCAAGTCCAGACCGTTCTCGAGCTGAGTCACACCGTGACCTTACCAGAGCTTGGCCTTTTGCCTAGATACATCCTGGGATCGTGAGATTCTGCGAATCGAATGGTTCGAGAACAGTATTATACAGACACGGTGTGATAATTCCGCAAAATTCTATTAGACAGGTGCTAGTAGGAAAAGGAGAGTTTGTGTGACGAAGTTGAAGGTGTGAATGAGTCATGACATGGCCTGCGTGCCTGCCTAGGCCTATGTATGTGGGGTTTCACATTTCAGGATGTATGTAAGTTGGATGGCGCATTTGCTGCTGCAATGTCTGAATTGTAACGAATCTAATTCTCTACATGAAGGGGTACAAAAAGGCCAGGAAGATTTTGAATGTCAAACGATACTATGATACATACTATGACATTCTGACGACAGAGGAATATGGATTGCCGCCTTTTCTGTTACCCATGTACGCCTTTCTCATCTCCCTCGGTGCCTCTCCCAACAATACAGTACAAACGGCATGCTTGTAGTTCTCGACAATCATAGAATTTATCGCCTGCTTGGAATCCCTCCTTCCCTCCCTCCAAAGACTCACGCCCTTGGTGGTCCTTTCGCAAAAATGACCACTTTAAACGCCTGCTTTAAGACCCAAAACAAAAATGGAGTATCAAAGAACGACATAGTCCGCAAGCGCCATGCCCTTTTTTCTCAAGAACAGCCCAGATCTTCCCCCTCTCCCAGCACCCTGCCTTCTTATCCGGCAGAAGCCCAGCCCGTGGACATAACACGATACTCTCCAGGTAGGGTCCGGCCACAAATGCGTATTCCCATTGAGTTGAGGGCCCAAGTGTACCTCAAAACCCTACCTTCAGCTGTATATGATACGTATCCAAAAGCCGTGTGCCAAAACTCTTAACAATCTTAAATTTCATACACAATGCGCGCGCGTTGGGGCCGGATCCCACCAACTAGGGAAGCAAGCATCCATGCCGACGTATTTTTGTCCACCACTGGCTCTCGAGGCGTTAGAACCCCAGAGACTGTGATTCGAAACGCGTAGCGGGTTGGCGTTCACTCTCTCGGCTCGTCGGCTGGTAAGTGTCAGGGTCTGGCGCCGGCATCGCTCTGACAACTAAGTGACAAAGTCCCAGAAGCCTGAGCCTTCACTAAGGCCGTCACTAGCGCGTACCGAATTTTCATCTTCATCTTCCTGTTCATTGTCATCGGAGTCGTCCTCCGCGACATCGTCCTTGTTGCAGGTACAGTCGTTTTCGTCTCCATCGAATCCCCCGCCACAGTGATAACAGAACTCGACGCCACAGATGCAGCTGATGTGAGGGCACCCGGAGGTCTTTTCGACCATGTTCAGACAGGATGGGCATTGGTGCCAGCCTTTCTCTTTCGTCAACTCGAGGAGCCTAACCTCATTTTCGTCCTTCGGACAAATTCGGCTGTCGATGTCCATCTTGATGTGATCTGTCATGAGTTTTCGGCACAGCGAACATGTGTAGACCTCGCAGGCGGGGCATTTGCCGGTTTGTCGTTTAGCGTCGAGGTCTTCCTTTGGGATGGCCGTGGAGCATCTCGGCGAAGCACAGTAAAATGAAGGGACGGGTGCGAATTCTTCCTTGGCCGCCTTATACCCAGCTCTGGTTTCAGCGGTGAGCCACCATGAGAACTCGAGTACAGTGAGTATTTCTCCACAGCACCTGGGCGGGAAGGTTTGCTTGTCCGCGCATGCCACCTGGAACAACTGGTTGAGGCAGCTCCAACAGTACCAGTGACCGCAGACGAGTTGAGAAGCAGTCATGGACGGCGGGAATTTTTCTAGACATGCAGTACATTCCACCTCATCAGGATCTTGTCCTGAGTGATCCATGGGCAGTAAAGAGCGCACGTGAAGCTCTATTTGTCGTGTCAGGTCTTCGAGGTCGTTCGTACGGGGCCGAGGGGCACCTGGATTATTCATAGTGACCAGGTTGACGGTCGTTGCGAACAGGGAGGAGAGTTTGAGGACTTGAGCTACGCGGTGAGGGATGTGACAGTCTCCGAGGTTCAAGGAGAGACACAGAGAAAGAAAAGAAAGATCAATACTGTAGCAACAAAATGAAATTGACTGAAGGCACTTTGCGATGTTCTGTTGCGAGAACTGGTGAAAACAGCCAAGCAGCGAGGGAGTGAGGCAGGGCGAGGTACTTGCGAAGGAAGGAAAAAGATGGCAGTATCAGATAAATGAAAGAATTGCCGCACTCACCATCTGCACCCGAATACAGTATACACGCAATGATCTGTGAAATATCTCTGGTTCAGAGGAACCTTGAAGATCGCCAGGAAGCCCAGCCTGAGGGACAGCAAAACTGCTGTACACCAATCTTGGTATACAGATTGTCGGCAGGTGCGACGCTGATTGGCTAATAAACTTCGGGTGGCTGCCAAGTGCGATAGGTCTTCCATTTCAGCATCGACATCCTCACTCGTTACTGGGCTGCACCTGATAAAACCACTGGTACTTGCGAGAGAAACTTTTTGAGAACAGGCAGAAGTATTTTAATGGAGAATCGGAGGAATGCCGAGTACGTACTACCTGACAACCCTTGCACCCTGAGATCCTCCTCGAAATCTTGAAGGTTGTTTTTGTACATGCTGATCCAATACCTCTCGGTCCAAGGTTATTGTCTATGGGTTGGCCTTGACAAAATCGACACCCTTTTGAATATTTTTCTTCAAGTCTGTCCGCAAATTAGTATGAAGATCGCTAAGCTGGATTCGAAATGAAATGATGACTCACCTCCCAAGCATGCTTCTAGCAGAGATTCTTCGTGTTTAGTGAGCTTGCCAACGTCGTGAATCTTCTGGACTCCGTCTGGGCCAAGCTCCACCTTGGAGGCAAAGAAGTCGACACCCTGGTCCTTGTACAAGGGGCTGTCGACAAAGGTGCACTCGACCACACCCTTCTCGCCTTGAGCAGCCTTCAACAAGCTCTCGGCAAAGCGAGCACCAGCCATGGCCATGGACAGTGTTGCGGAGCCAGCACCATCCTTGGCCTTGACAACCTCATCACCACCGAATTGAATGCGGTTGACCAGAGCATCAAGCTTCTCGCCAGTGATGTCGGAGTGGCCAGATTGGGAGATCAGAGGCACAATAGTCACACCGGAGTGGCCACCAACAACGGTAATCTGCTCATTCGCGGGATCGGTTCCCTTGACCTCAGAGACGAAGCGCGAGGCACGGACAACATCAAGGGTGGTAACACCAAAGAGACGCTTGGGGTTGTAGACACCTTTGCTCTTGAACACCTCGGCACAGATGGGGACTGTCGAGTTGACCTAGGGAGGGATGTCAGCTATGAGTGCTATCTTCCGACAGATATGCGGCATACCGGGTTGGAGATGACGAGGACGTTGGCGTTGGGAGCAGCGTCGGCGGCAGCCTTTGCTAGGTCTCGAACAATGCTAGCATTGGTGTTGAAGAGGTCTTTCATTTGCGTCAGATGATACGCTCCAGTGCATGTCCATGTGGTTTTCAAATCTTCCTCTTACCATCACGAGTCATGCCAGGCTTTCGGGGAACACCGGCGGGGATCAGGATGACTTCAGCGCCCTCCAAGCACTCTCGAAGACCTGAAGGAGTAGGATCGTAGCCCTTGACGGTGCTGTGGGTGTTGATGTGGCTGATATCAGCGGCCACACCTGTTGAGAACCTCTGGTCAGTGTTCTTTCATATCGCCGGTATAGGTGTGACAAACCTGGGCCCATGCGGATATCGTAAAGAGCAAGCTGTGAGACGCGAGGGTTGAGCTTCATCAGCAGCGACAGAGGCTGGCCAATACCACCAGCTGCACCGAGAACGGCGACTTTAGAGGACTGGTTCACCGCGGATGTGAGCTTGCGCACGGAGTCGGAGGAGATAGGGACACACTCACCTGTCGTGCAGACGCCGAGAAAGCTCGACGCTGGACTTGTCCAAACATCTGTCTGGCAAACGACATTTTTGCAAGGTGTGGATGTGTGAAAGGAAATGAAGGCGAGATTCAAGGTTGGACTGAAGGTGATGAAAGAAGTTGAATGAAGCTGCGGTGATGTTTTGCAAGGGAAAAAGTCCATTGACCGTGAAGCTTGCACCCGCCAATTGGGGAGTTTCTCAGGTGCTAGTCACAATCTAGTGAGGCTCACGGGGCTGGTTGCCGCAGTCCCGAGCTCCAGCTTCCCCCGAAAATTCTCTCTCGTGACTTGCCTTGGCACCTCCTTCTCCGGTCTCCCGGGTGCTCGTCTCAGAACGTCGTCCTGGCGAGCCTGGTTCCCTTGAGTGGCTACTTGACAAGTACATGTACCTACATTGTTGAGCCCCTTATTCGTATTCTGGTTAATCCGGTACTTTCACCAGAACATATTCTTTCGAATGTCACTTCACAGCACAACTTGAAATCTCCAGATGCGTAAATCGAATCCTCCCTGCTCTTACCTTGGTCTGAGAAGCCACCTGTCCAGCTCTTCTACAGATATTAAAGTGTGCCTCTGATGCCCAAATCACATTCAAGTGTTCCCAAGTACTGGGCACAGTATGTGAACAGTATGAACAGGATGCCTGTCGTTAGCATGGACATCACTCCTTGAGGCAAGCAAGAGGCTGTGCTTGCCTCTGGGCAGATCTGAAGTCATTCCATTGCTATGGTAAGTCCTTTGTACGCCTATTTCGGGCCTCATAAAACCTGCACGCTTCAATTTTACTCGCCGGTAAAACCCCATTCCCCTACAAATAACGCCAACTACCTGTAGGACGTACGGTACTTGTACCACGAGCATCTCACCAGGTGGACGAGTGGAGTACCTCCGCATTTTCTGGCTTGACCCCCGGATTCCCCAAATTCAGCTGGACCATCGCCCAACGTGTCACCAGACCACGCCTGGAGAGTTTGCACATCTGCTTCGCTTCAAGAGCGCCACTCAAACTCTACAAGCTTTTCCTCTTCCCTTCCGTGGTGATTGTTTTCTGGTACGCGTAATAGCCATGCCTCGACCACACCCTAGTCAGCTTCGTATCGCCTTGGCCCTTGGGGCAGATCCGCGAAGCGAGCCCGATCCAGGCATGTGGAGTTCATGAGAGAGGTTGGGGAATACAGCATGGATCGACTTTCGTTTCGACCTCAAATGCGGTGCTTCGTCTCTAGAAAGGACCCGATTCCCTGGGTCTTCTGGAATCAGCAGCCTTGAGCGGTTGGGACTGCACAAATCTGCAAGGCGTCGCGCTTCGATGCTCCCTGGATTAGTACACTGAACACTGCTCTGGCTATCTCTCGCGACGTATATATATTTCTTCCCCATCGTTTTGGACCCCTGATTCAAGACCATCACCAGCATTAGCAACCATGGGTCTCGGTGTTCTAGAAGGTATGGCCTAGATATTAAATACTCGTGCAGTTATACATACTAAACGTGTCATGTTGCAGACACTAAAGTCCAGCACGTACCGGGAACTGTGCTCTTACACGATGAGGCTGCGCATGCAGAAGCGCAGACAGCGAACCTCAAACATGGAACTGGCAAGAACTCGCATATTGTCCTGTCTCCGCAGCCCAGTGATGATCCAAATGACCCTCTCAATTGGCCACTGTTGAAGAAAGAGGCCATAGTTTGGATTCTGTGCCTCGGTGCCATGCTGAACGCGGCCACAAACGTGAGCTCATGAGGCTTCAGGCTCTTCCAAAAACCTGCAGATCTGACTCTAGTGCAGGGACCTTTCTTGAATGCATCTTATTTCGCCATTTCTCAACTGATCAACACCGACCTTACTACCACAGTCTTGGTTTCTGGATACAATATCCTTGCAGCTGGTTGTGCTGGCCCCTTCGTCTGTGCATTCAGCCGTCGCTACGGAAAGCGTCCCGTATTTCTTGTGTCCACTCTCTTCTGCATTGTGGGTACTGCTATCGGCGAGTCCAAAGCCAGTTACAACTACTTGCTCGCCGCTCGTATCGTCCAAGGTTTCTCTACCAGTGCTTTTGAATCGCTGATCGTGGCCGCAGTGGGAGATCTATTCTGCGTACACCAACGCGGTCTTCGCATTTCAACAATCAACTTCGTCCTGAATTCAGCGTCAAGCTTGGCTTCAATAATCTGCGGTCAAGTTTACAACGACCTCGGCCTTCTCTGGCTGTTCCACCTTTTTCAAATCTTCCTGGTCATCCAATTCATCTTAATGTTCTTGTTTGTTCCCGAAACCACCTATCGCCGGGAATCCATTTACGAGACTGACATTGTCAAAGTCGAAACTTTTGAAGAAATCGACAAAGCCAAAGAAGAACATCGTGAACACGCCATTGCGGTCAAGGAGCTCAATGAAACGTCTACACAAAACTCACATGTCCCACCCAAAAAGACCTTTCTCCAGGAACTCAAGGTCTACAATGGCATCTTCTCTCATGACAGTATTATCAAATGGATCTTCGGCATGTTCCTCACATTGCTCAATCCTGCCGGTTGCTATTCCATCATCGTATCTGGTCTGCTCTGCGCCTGGTATGTCGGCTCGGCGATCATCCTCGCAGGAATTTTCGCTGGTCCACCTTGGAATTTCGACGCCGCCCAGATCGGATACCTAGGTACTGGGCCTTTTGTTGGTGGCATGATTGGCTCTATATTTGTGGCGCTGCTTGGAGATAGAGTGATGAAGTGGATGACAATTAGGAATAAAGGGACGTAGTAAGTTGCTTCATCCCAAATGTTTTATGTCTCGTGCTTTCGCTAACAACAATGCAGTGAACCCGAATTCCGGCTAGTATTTATGCTGCCTTGTGCCATCTTCTCTGGCTTCGGAATGTTTTTCTTTGGGTATACCATGGCCCATGGACTGAACGCCATCCTTTGCGCCTTCTGCCAGGGCTTGATGATGGTCGGTGTCCTCATTGGTGTTTGGTCAACCATGTCTTATGGCTTGGACGCATTCCGCAGCCAAAGCAATGAGATGTTCGTGATGAACATGTTCTTCAAGGTAAGCCATCCCCTGACCTGCCTAGCACGCGGATGGTTATTTACACTCTATAGAACTTCATGTTTTACGGACTGTCCAACTTCGCAAACAATTGGGTTGCCGCGAAAGGACCCGAGGAGATAATGTTCACTTTTGGTGGTACAACTTTGGCCATGTGTGTTCTGGCCATTCCCGTCTATATCTACGGCAAGAAGCTACGCAGCTGGTGGACCAGGCACGATTTGTTCGTCAAGTTCGGGATGCAAGCCACTGGGCCGGAGAGCCATATGGGGTAGTGTGGTGGGTAGCCCGTCTATTGTCGAGTTAGACCATCATGTGTCAAGTTCAGATGTGGTACAAGTGAGAGCAAGCTTCCAAGCGACCGGCATAAAAATTTTCAATGTACAGATGCTGCAGTAAGAGCTACCAATCAGTTAGCTACTCATTCTCATGCGAATGCCGAACTCAACTAAGCGGGAACTCGCAGAAATGTCTCGCCGTAGCAAAACATGAACTCCGTTGCCTTGGCATATTTGGCAGATTTGGATGTTACCCCAACTTTTTTTTCTGGACTCGCTTCGCCGCAGTCTGAAAATCTACACGCACCTAGAAGTTGGTGGTGGAGGTGGTGAAGGGCTACCGAGAAGATGGAAACACAAGCAAATCGGCCTCACCGGCCTACAAAAGAAAAAAAGAAGCCCAAAAAGGGGGAGAAGAACGTGAAGGCCTTCGCCGTTGCTAACCCAGGCCGATTGGCAAGGCAAGCAGTCCGATCAAGCGACATTCGAGAGAAGCGACTACACGTTCCCCAAGTTGATCGACTTCCCGAAGAAGCACCTCCTATCGTGGTTGCTGTCGTCGGTCCCCCAGGAGTTGGAAAGACGACACTCATCAAAAGTCTCATCAAGCGCTATGCGAAACAAACCCTCTCCCATCCTAGTGGCCCTCTCACGGTTGTCACTTCTAAGCGGCGACGCCTTACATTTCTAGAATGCCCTGCCGACTCCCTAGCCGCCATGATCGATGTTGCGAAGATAGCAGACATTGTCCTCCTCATGATCGACGGGAATTACGGTTTTGAGATGGAAACCATGGAATTTCTCAATGCGTTGAGCGTCTCCGGCATGCCGGGGAATGTCTTCGGCATTCTCACACATCTGGATCTGTTCAAGAAACAAAGCACTCTACGAGCCGCAAAGAAGAGGTTAAAACATCGGTTCTGGTCAGAATTATATCATGGTGCAAAACTCTTCTACCTGTCTGGTGTGATCAATGGAAGATACCCAGATCGAGAAATACACAACCTGTCGAGATTTCTATCAGTCATGAAGAATCCCAGGCCGCTGGTGTGGAGAAACAGCCACCCATACTGTCTAGCAGATCGTTTTTTGGATGTCACACCGCCAACTCAAATTGAAGAGAATAAAAAATGTGACCGACAGGTGGCACTGTATGGTTACCTCCGTGGCACAAATTTCCCGGCTGAGGGCGCACGAGTACACGTCCCTGGTGTTGGTGACCTAACGGTAAGAGAGATCGAAGCGCTACCTGATCCATGTCCGACTCCGTACCTTGATCAAGCTATGGCAAAAGCAACGGGAAAATCCCAACGACGGAAGCTCGGAGAGAAACAGAAAGTTCTCTTTGCGCCAATGTCAGATGTCGGAGGAGTGCTGGTCGACAAAGACGCTGTCTACATTGACGTCAAGACAAATACATTCGACCACGATGCTGATGACGACGAGGAGAGGGGTCTTGGTGAGCAGCTCATGATGGACCTCCAAGCGGAGCGGAGGCTTCTTGGTGCAGCAGATGGTGGAGTTCGCTTATTTCAAGGCGGTAGGCAACTACTTGAAGATGAGCAAGGAGAGAATGACACCGGCCGCAAGTCGAAGAGGGGTATTCGCTCGTTTGGTCACAACGGCAATGCTTCTGAAGACGCGCAGGCGGAGGAAGATGAAGGATTTGTCAGTGGGAATGACGAGGATGAAGACGACATGGATGACGGTGATGACATTAACGACTTCCCGGAACACACCGGACGTCCTGGGTTCGCTACTCAAAACGATCTCAATGACGAAGAAAGCGCAGCTGAAGTTGCTTTCGCTGAAAGCGACTCTGATATGGGGTCGCTGTCTGGAGAAGAAGACATGAATTCAGATCTTTCTACAGACGAATTCTCCGATGAGGACGACGAGGAAGACGGGGGTTTGCGATGGAAAGAGAACCTTGCTGAAAATGCTCGAAAATTGCATTCCAGCAAGGTCGCTTTCCGTGCTGTTGATCTCTCGAAGTTGATGTATGACCTGGCTATCTCACCTGCCCAGGTTCGGTCAAAATGGGCAGGTAGAAGCGAAGACGAAAACGCTGAATCAGGCGTGGGTGAGGATGAAGAAGACACTTTCTTCAAGAAAGCAAAATCTGATCAGGAAGCAAGTTTGGAGGATCGTCAGACACCCAGATACAACTACGAAGAGCTGGCCCGGAAGTGGGAAGACGAAGAGAACATTCATCAACTCATGTCTCGATTTACGAAGGGTTCTGTTGCGACTGGAGCCAACGCGGACTCAGACGCTGAAGAAGGCGAAGATGATGACGATGGTGATAATGAATCCGACGTCGGAGACGGCGACTTCGAAGATCTCGAGGCTACGGCTGAGGATACTTCTGAATCTACAGCCGAGCTTACGCTGGAAGAAGAGCGAGCCAAGAACGCCAAACGCAAAGAAGATCTGAAGCTGCGTTTCGAGGAAGAAGACCGAGAAGGATTTGCCAATGCCAAGAAGGACGATATCAAGAGTACGCAGGAAGAGTTTGGCGAAGACGAATGGTATGATGCGCAAAAAGCGATTCTTCAGAAACAGCTTGATATCAACAAGGCCGAATTTGAAAGCCTGGATCCTGTGTCTCGAGCACGAGCCGAAGGGTTCAAAGCTGGTACTTACGCAAGACTTGTGCTGGACAAAGTACCATACGAGTTCGTCCGGTCTTTCAATCCCAAACTCCCTGTTATTATTGGTGGACTTGCACCAACAGAAGATCGATTTGGTTTTGTGCAAGTGCGAATCAAGAGGCATCGATGGCACAAGAAGATACTCAAAACCAACGATCCCCTCATTTTTTCTTTGGGCTGGAGACGGTTTCAAAGCGTGCCTCTATATTCGATTTCAGACTCACGAACTCGCAATCGAATGCTGAAGTACACACCGGAGCATATGCACTGCTTCGGGACATTCTGGGGGCCGCTGGTTGCCCCAAACACCGGCTTCTGCTGTGTTCAATCCTTCTCGAATGAAAACCCTGGATTCCGTATAGCAGCGACCGGGGTTGTGTTGAATGTGGACGAGACGACTGAAATCGTGAAGAAGCTCAAACTGACAGGGCATCCATACAAAATCTTCCGCAACACGGCCTTTATCCGAGACATGTTCAACTCGTCGATAGAAATCGCCAAGTTTGAAGGTGCCAGCATTCGGACTGTGTCTGGGATTCGGGGACAAATCAAAAGAGCTCTCAGCAAGCCAGAAGGCCATTTCCGAGCAACATTTGAAGACAAAATCCTCATGTCTGACATTGTCTTTCTGCGTGCCTGGTACCCAGTGAAACCACATCGGTTTTACAACCCCGTCACCAACCTATTGGATGCTCCGCCCACCGGTGGTGCCAATGGTCACGATGAGGAACAACGAGTCAATGATGGATCCAATGGTTGGCATGCCATGCGGCTGACAGGTGCAGTCAGGGCAGCTATGGGGATTCCCACGCCGTTAGTCAAGGACTCAGCATACCGCAAGATCGAACGCCCAACGCGGCACTTCAATCCTTTACGCGTCCCTCGGGCTTTGGCGGCGGATTTGCCGTTCAAATCACAGATCACACAACAGAAGGCGCGCAAAGCGCCAACGTATTTGCAAAAGCGGGCAGTGGTGGTAGGGGGCGAAGAGAAGAAAGCTCGGGATCTGATGCAAAAGTTGCACACTCTGAGAAACGAGAAGGCAGAAAAACGGGCAAAGAAGCAGGAAGAGAGACGATCGGTATACCGAAAGAAAGTCGCCGAGAATATGGAGAAGAAGGAGGAGCGAGAGAAGAAGGAACGAGACGAGTACTGGAGGCGGGAAGGACGGAAGCGACAGACGAGCGATGGGGGAGGCGGGGGTGGAGGGAAACGAAGAAAGCGATAGATGGATGTTTAGAATATGATACCCCCAGATAATGTAAACATGTACAGTGTTTCTAGAGTGTCCGAGCCCTTGGGACTGGGAGGGTGAATTTGCTGGCACTCTTGGGTGCTGCCAGTGGGTATGACGCCGACGTGCAGGCCGAGGGCGAGAAAAGTCGACGAAAAATTCCTCACCAGCATTACGAGAAAAGATAGCAGCATTCACGTCTCTATTTTCGGTCCTATCTGTTCCTTTCTCGTTCACGCGCGTAGCACCAGACTTTTAATTCTCCTTGACCACGTTTTTCTTTGCAACGTGGTCCCTGTCCGAGCCCGCGGCGGACACAACAACGCGTCTGCCTTGACCCAGAAAAAACGCGTCGTAATCAGCAGACTTGATCCTGTCGCCCCACCACCGAAACCCATCACCGCCGCTACGCTACAACGCTACTCACCCCAAGTCACGACTACTACTACCCGTGCTCGTGCTATCAGTTTCACACGCGACAGTCTGTCCATCTCGTCCTGTTGCATACCTCCATCTACGAGCTCATCTACGCCGCCATCTACCACATCTTCTACGGGCATGACCGAAATCTCCGGGCCGACCAATACGGGCATGCAGGAAGCCTCGACGCATGCATCAACGAGCGAGGATCCACCTCAGTTGACATCTGCATCTGTGCACACCGCCGACTCAGATCCCTCGCATGATTCCAAACCGACAACCCTCGACCTGTCTACCAACGCCGCCAACCTACCTTCCGACCACGATGAAGTGAGTCCGTCTGCTTCGGCCATATCTAGTCGCGGAGAATCACAAGAGACCGAGTCTTTATCACAACCGAAGAGCAGTCAAGGCGCTCAAGACACTACCGAGATCAAGTCGACTACAAGACGGAGGGATGGCTCGACCTCACATAGTCCTCCGCCCGAAAGCGCCGCGGGAGTCAAGCGAACTGCAAGCGGAGAGCCGAAACGAGCCAGCGTGAATGGATTAGGAGAAGTCCTCGCAAAAGCGAATGGCGCGAGTCATTCACATACTTCGAGCACTGTATCAAATGGATCGAGGGGAAATGTCCTCGAGGTTAGTTGCCCCCCTTCCCTAGGAGCGCACTACTGTTCCAGTCTTAACTCGTACCAGCTCTCGCAACAACTACGGACCAAGCTGAAATACGCGATGGTCAAAGTTCAAAATGGTTGGCAGACCCGGTCGCTCGACGAGGTGGAATCTCTGGCCTCCCAATCGCCTCGATCCACCATGTCTGGATTTCCTCAATTCAACGATCACGGTGTGCTTTCTCCAAGGACTGTCATGGCTCGCAAATACCAACGCGAGTCAAGTGACAGTGAATCATCCGACAGCACTGTAGCTCTGGAGAGCCGTGGCCTCGTGAACATGGCAGACAGTCCCCAGGTCCCGTCGCGTCGCGCACTGGCACCACCCCTTGATATTGTTCCTGCTTCGCGTCGTCGTCCGACCCCGAACGCGGCGTACAATTCTGTCAAAGGCTCTCAACCCAAGATGTTACATGCCGTCCGACCGTCGACGAGTCAAAGAACACCGAGTCAAAATGCTGCAATGGAGGCGGACGCAGTTGAAACTCTTTTATTCATGGCCAGTCCAAACAACTCAGGATACAATCCACCTTCTCAGGCTTCACAAGAACCTTCGCTCCGATCCGCCCAAGTATTCTTATCCCAGACCTCACCCCTTCGAACTCAGTTCAGCCAGACATCAGTAACCTCACCCAAAAGAGTGGCTTTTTCGGATGCAGGATCAACAGGTCCCGTTTTGGATAAATCAGCCATCATCGACCAAATGCTCGACGAATTATCAGACGACAGCGACGGTGAGTTGGAGCATGCGTTCAGACTTGCCGAGAAAGCGAAAATGACAGAGGCGGTTTCTATTTGATATCCACATCTATATCCTCCTACTGCGCGTTTGGAGTCAGCATTCAGCGGATTTAGGGCTTATGCCCAGGGGCAAACCACGAGGATCACGACTTGTACAGTTATCCACTTGCATATTCAAATGCCATCTTTTGCATGCAACGAATGAATTTATGTTTTTGAACATCTTGGCCCGAACTATCATCGTGAACAAAAGTGCTAAGGCGGGAACACGGCTTCTCATCCTTCGATCCTCTATCTCGCATCAGTCTCCTCCCTCGGTCAAGCTTTCCCCGCATTGTCCAGCGATGCCGTCCGCGGCGTTTCCCTGGAAGCCGAGTCATACTCAGAGATTCGAAGGATCGTGTACAACCCGTATAAAAGGGACGTGTTACATCCTTCTGGCTGACCTCCGCGCAATGTGTCTTTGTCTCGAGTCTTTGATCTGTCTGTAGTGTTTCCATCTTATACCAACCATGGCTCAAAACGGCAGCAATGGTGTCTCTCACGCTTCGCCTCCTTCCGCTGAATCTCCCATTGGAAATATCGCTTCGCTCCAGGACAAGGTCGCCTTGATCACTGGTGCAAGTTCCGGTCTGGGACGCGCCATCGCCCAAGCCTACGCCGCCGCCGGGGCATATGTGGTCTCTGCTGACTTGAGTCCAAACCCACGCGAAGCTCCCATCCTCGCGGGCATACACAAGGTGCTTGACCATACGACACCCACGGTTGAACTTGTCAATCAGAAGTGGCCGGGGGCAGCGGGCAAGGACAGAGCGGCTTACGTCAAGTGTGATGTTTCGGACGAGGAGAGTGTTAAAGGGGCGGTGGAGTTTACGGTGCAGAAGTATGGTCGTTTGGATATCATGGTGAACAATGCTGGTGAGATTACGTCCTTTGTGTATCCTTGAATCCTTCCCGTCTCCAAGATAGCTGATCTACGCGCACGTTCCGTGCTTTGCGGATGTGCCCCTCAACGTGTGATACACCCAACTTTGCTGAGCTAAACCGCTGCATTCCCACAGGTCTCTCTGCCGAAGTACGATCTCCTTCCTACAACGGTGTCATGCAGCGGATCCACGAATTACCGGTATCTGTCCTAGAAACCACCTACCAAGTCAACATCAAAAGCGTGTGGCTCGGGACAAAGTACGCCTGCGCCCAGTTTCTCTCCCAAGAGCCTCATCCGCTACACTCGCGCACGACCCACGGCGCCACCGAGGACGTGCACCGCGGCTGGGTCATCAACCTGGCCAGCGTGCTCGGCAGCGCTGGCCTGAGCGGGGCCTCCAGCTACTCGCTGTCCAAGGGCGCGGTGCTCAACTTCACGCGCAGCACCGCACTCGAGTACGCCAAGGACGGCATCCACGTCAACGCCATCCAGCCCGGTTTCACCGACACGAGTCTGATCGAGAGGATGTATGCGGCCATGGGCACCGAAGCCATGGGCGCGCTCATGGGTCAGATTCACCCCTGGGGTCGTACGGGCCGGGTTGAGGACATTGCACGCGTGGCCGTCTTCTTGGCTGGTGAGGGTGCTAGTTGGGTCACGGGCCACGGCCTGGTTGTCGACGGTAAGCCGAGTTTTGATGTCCTGCTGGGCTTTTGCCCATCACGAAGCGGTCTTTATGTTTGTTGGACCGCTAAAGAATTTTCCAAGACTGACCCTCGTTTAATCTCACAGGTGGCTATCTCGCTCAGTGAGAGAAGAATGCAGTGATCCGGGCAGAGGAGAGGTCCGTTCCAGAAAAGGGATCAAATCAAGGCGAGAAAGATGGGAACTGGAATTGACCGTGGCATCAGCATCAACTGAATGCCGGTGTTTGAGGCCGGAAAAGGGGGCGAATTTCCAGCATTGTTCGGCAAAACCGGCCTTCTTGATTATGGCCCGGTCTCACGGTGCAAGCAATACGCCATGATGCTTTTTGTGACCTCAAATTGTCCGTGCCCACTGCAGTTGTGATACAAATCCTTCTTTCTCCTTTTGAAAAGTTGAAGGATGGCCTGTGTGGTAATATGCTTCTCTCAAGTAGTACAAGTAACTCGGGAGACTGGGTGTCACGTGTTCGAGAATGCATCTTTTTTCCCATCTCGAGGAAGTATTTTCTTCGTCGAACGACTCGAGCAGGAGGGTTCATGCTTTTTTCGACCTCGACGTTGAGATCCCTAAAGAAGATCGTATACTCAGATTTTCATCTCATTCATGCCGGCAACTATGAGAAGTTGTGACAGTCGGTCCAGATCTGTGACTAAGTTCTCTACAGGCTTCAACTCGGTTCTGAGCGGTCTTAAATCCCACTTCACACCATGCTTTGGATTCAAGTTTTCCATGTGAAGAAAAAACTGATCAGTCGAGACAATTGATTCACTGCAACCGGCGGGGTCATAACCTTTGGGCTTCTAAGGCGTTTTTCTTTCTTTCTCTTTTCCCTCCTTCAATCGACTCGGTCACACGTCTCAGTTGAAAGGAGCCCGATCTCACAATCGGCCAGAAAGGGATCAAAACTCTCTCTTGAATACAGAAAAAAACAATGACGACTTCTCCACTGCCTCAGCAGATTCTCGACAGTCCTGTGTACACGAAACATCTCGCAGGTCGTGGCAATGGACTCTTCGCAACGCAAGACCTATCGCCCAAATCGCAGGTACTCTTTATTGCCCGACCACTTTTGATCGCGCTGGAGACGTCGAAGCTCTCGGACCACTGTTACTTCTGCTACAAGTCTGCTGACGATTCGATCAACACGCTTGACGTCGAGAAGAGAGGAGGTCAGGGATTGAAAACGTGCAGTGGGTGTAAGGCGGTTAGGTTTTGCGATAAGGTGAGTCTGGGTTGTCGTAGCCTTTTCCCGGTCAATACGAAGACGTTTCAAGCGAAACCGTGAGCTCAAATACCGCCAGCTGATCTAGACAGAAATGCCAAACCAAATCATGGGCAGAGTATCACCGCCTCGAATGCAAGCTCTTTGGCCGCCTACAGCCGCGCATCCTGCCCACTGCCGTGCGAGCGATCATTCGGGTCTTGAAGCAGCACAAAGCAGGCCTGGTGTCGGAGTCTGAGCGGGCTGATCTCCTCGCTCTGATGGGCCACAAAAATGAGATCCAGGATGCTGGGGGTGAGCGCATGCAAGACGTCTTTCTCATGACAAAAGGTATCAAGGGCTACTGCGATACCGAGCACAGTGAGGAGATGATATTGGAATTAGCTTGCATTGTATGTATGGCGAAAGGGCTCTTTGATCCCTCATTCATCCCCTGAGCTTCGTGTGCCTCTCTGGCTGACGTTTGGGGCTCAAACCCCCAAAACAGGTTCTCGTCAACTCTTTCACCTTGACGAACCCGGCGTACGATTCTCTGGGCATGGCTCTACACCCGAAATCCGCGCTGCTGAACCATTCCTGCGACCCGAACGCATTTGTGCGGTTCGACGTGGGTCCCACCACGGACGCAGAAACATTGCCGTCCTATGGCAGTATCTCCGTGCACGCGTTACGACCGATCTCCAAAGACGAAGAAATAACGATATCGTACGTCGACACGACGTTCCCGTTCGACAAGAGGCAGGAAGAGCTGAAGAGGCGGTATTTCTTCGACTGTACCTGTAGCGTGTGTTTGAAGGGTCCTGTTGATGTGTTCCATCAGACGGTGAATCTCGCGGCCGTCACGGGCAGGAGTGACAGTCTCGCAATCCTAAACGTCAGGACCGTGGCGGAGCAGAACCTGGAACTCGTACAATCGTCAGGGAGAGGAGACGACGATCTTGACGGTCAAATCGCCAAAATCAAATTTGCCATGAAGGTGTTAGCAGTGACACACGACTGGCCCTTACATCGCTACCCGTGGCCGCAGCTGCGCCACGAGCTGCTCTTGAAGTTGCTCGCACGCCAGCGCTTCTTCGATGCAGTCCTACAGTCGGCGACCTTGGTCAGAGCGATCCATCCGATCCTGTATGCGCAGCAGGAGCATCATCCGTCGCGAGTCACGCAGATCTGGGAGCTGGCGACGCTATGCCGGCATTGCTTGGGTGAGCTGGCTTCGGGGGCGGAGAACCAAACGCAAGGGGACATGCCTTTTCAGAGCGACATCACGACCATGGGCAATCTATGGTGCGTTTTGGCTGTCGAAACGCAGCGGATTCTGAACACGCACAGCAACAGCAATGGCAAGATGCACAGACAGGGAGCGGGACTGTTGGAGACAAAGGTCGCACGCACGGTCGACGAGATGAAAGCCCGGCTTGGGCCTGCTTGGACAGTGTGCGAGCGCAATCCAGACGCGGCGCGCAGAGCGGCGTTTTCGTGGCTTGATGGCCAGGTCAAGAGGTTGTTGAAGAGGGAAGAGGTGTCGGATGAGGTTGTGGCGCTGTCGTTTTCTCTACGTGATGCTGGATCATGAGAGACGTGCTGGCACAATATTCATGTGCAGATTGTCCCCTGGCTGATTCAGCCCCCCTCCTAGCCCCTCAGAGCTCGAAGGATTCGGGGCTGTGCCGGGCGCTGAAACCGCGATGCATTGTAACCAAGAGCTCCATGTTGGTGGTTGTTCCCTTGTCGATCCCCCGTTGCTGGTGCCTGGAGGAGGGTGGTGCTGTGAAAAAGCTCCAATCATGTTAACCATTCCCAACCCCGGACTCTTGCATTCGCGTTCCTGCGTTCCGGGCTGTACATGTACATAGCTCCAGCTCCCATTTTAGCTGCCTAGAAGCTCTAAACCCCAACTCTACTACATTCCTTGTTAGTAGTTCTTGACCGATTTTTATCTTTTGATTGGTACTAGCGATCTCATACAAGGTGAAGCAATAGACAATGGACAGAATGAACGCTCCTCCTCGACCGCCGCACGGACCTCTCGAGACCGTTGCGGGCGCCTACTTCCGCCAAGCTACGGCTCCCCGCATCGACACCGACGCCGTCATCTACGACACCATTGCCAACGCGCACCCGGGCGTGCCCATCACCACGGTGCCCGAGTTCAACTGCAGCTTGAAGGCCTACGCCGCTGCGGGATTCGCCACTATCGAGCCCATCGACGCCTCGTCTTCGTCTTGGTCGTCGGCGGGGGCAGCATTGACGGCAGCAGAGCCCAAGATCTGGCCCTCCAGCTTGAAATGGACGTTGTTCCTGCCGCCGATCAAGCGCCTCGACGGCGGTGAGGGCGTCGTGGCTGATGAGGTCTTCTTCGAGACCTTCATGTACAAATGGCAGGGCCAGAGTTTTCTCGTGTATTTCGCGGACGGGCGCGACGGGAGCAGTCCCTATCCGCAAGTGCGCAATCAATATATTTTGGGTTCGGCGGCCGCGGCGCGCACGCTGGTTGCGTCGGCGGGAAAATGGGCCTCGGTGCTGCACGACGAGATCTGGGTGTTCAACCAGGGTTACTGGCAGAAGGACCCGCTGCTGTACAGGAGCATCATGAAGGCGAGGTGGGAGGACGTCATTCTCGACAAGGATCTCAAGGACGATCTGGTCGACACGGTCACGCGCTTCTTTGACTCTCGTGACGACTACGACCGTCTCCGAGTGCCCTGGAAACGCGGCGTTATCTTCTACGGGCCGCCTGGAAACGGGAAGACCATCTCCATCAAAGCCACCATGCACACGCTTTACAAGCGCAACCCTCCCGTGCCGACCCTGTACGTCAAGTCACTCGTCGCGTTCGTGCCACCGGAGTTCAGCATCGACAACATCTTCCGCAAAGCCCGCCAGGAAGCACCTTGCTATCTGGTCTTTGAAGACCTTGACTCTCTCGTGACCGACAATGTGCGGTCTTTCTTCCTCAACGCCGTCGACGGCCTGTCTGAGAATGAGGGCATTTTGATGGTCGGCTCCACGAACCACCTCGACAGATTGGACCCCGGCATCGCGAAGCGTCCCTCGCGGTTTGATCGCAAGTACTTGTTCCCTGACCCGGATCAGGGACAGCGCGTCAAGTACTGCCAGTTCTGGCAGAACAAGTTGAAGTCGAACAAGGATATTGAGTTTCCTGACGAGATCTGCGAGGAGGCCGCCAAGATAACTGGAGGGTTCAGCTTCGCGTATATCCAAGAGGCATTTGTCAGTGCCTTGTTGGAGATTGCGAGGGAGAAGGACGAAGGTGCAAGTGCAAATGAGGTCGAGGGGGTCAGGGAGCAATGGGAACTGTTGGATCTTGTCGAAACTCCTGGAAAGACTAGGATTGCAAACAAGGACAAGGATCTAGATGATTACATCCTCTGGAGGAAGTTGAAGCATCAGATTGAGCTGTTGAGGAAGGAGATTTCAAAAGAGAAGAGGTAGAAAAAGAGGCACCGCCTGTGCGTGTGCAAGCGGATGGAGAACAACACATGTAAAGAAATAGGGAACCACGGCGTCTTTCTTTGGGATGTTAATACTCGTTCTTGCATACACGGGCTTGTCTCTTTCCATTTCCTCGTCGTGAAAGGCGGGTCCAATCTAAGGAATGTGACGCGGCACGCTTATCCATGAAATATTCGCAATTCCTACCTGGCGAGTCGTAACTTTGTGTCCTTTTTTGTCGCCTGCCAAACTCGTGGTTTATTTTGGACTTGCTTTTCTTCTCATGTAACGCTGGCAGTGGTACAGCTCACACGAGGCAGCACAGAGGCTAGCCTGTTTGAGTTCCATTGGTCTTTGCTCTCCTCTCTCTTTTCTCGGGAGTACCACACTATAAGCGAACAGGGGTCGTAGGAAGGGACATCAACGACCCAGACAGACCGCGCGATGAGCAGCTGGATTGTGAATTTCAGCGTGGACTGACTTTGGGTTCACCGGAGGTTCGAGCAGTTTGAAACGGGTCTGGGACTCGGCTGGGCGGTATGGCAGGATAGAGTTGGGTAGGTCTCACAAAGAGGGGAGAATTAGTTGGGAAGATTATGCTTAGAGAAGAGGAACAGGAGGAGCGAGGCTTGTCAACGGGGAATGTGGTGAAGCAGGCGAGTTGAGAAGAGGACTTCAACTCTCACTTTGAACTTCAGGCATTAACCAGCTAATCTGCATACGCAGCCGTATGAGTCTACGGAGGAGTGGACGGAAGGTGATGGCGTGCTCTGCCGATCTTACGATTTGCGATTTGACGAAAGCTGGGCTTCCAATCACGCCTTCAGCTTCACGGACTCTTCTTCCCTCCAAACCCTCTCGAGCCTCTGTTTCTCTCCGGGGATCCATCCAAATGCAACCCGAGATTCAACATTCACATTGCTGAAGTTTTCAATATTCCCGTTTGAATTTCACACAATGCCGCTGGCTTGGGCGATGCCGAGATACAAAAGGTCCAGCCTAAGCGTCAAGAAATATGGCCGATGAAACCCCGACCTCGACTTCGAGGAAGTCCAAAACAACGTGTATGCAATGTCGTGCGAGAAAGGTATGCGCCGAGACATTCCCTCTCAGCTTTTGTCAGCAACACTGAAACAAATCTATCACAGGTTCGATGCGATGGCCGTCCAAATTGCTGTCGCAATTGCGAACGTCTTCGATTCGACTGCTCCTTTCAGCCCAAGGATGCTGCACTTCCCAACGAATCAATTTCAGGCGACCAGCCCGGCCTCGTCCAGCTAGAGAGGAGACGCGGTGTTCGTGCCTGTTCAGAGTGTCGATCGCAAAAGATCAGATGCGGAGGCGAGGCTCCAGCATGTTCCAACTGTCTTCGCCGCAATCGACCTTGTGACTATCCTGTTCTAAAAAGGCCACATCGAACTCCGCAAGCCTCGAACCTACCGTCACCTAGCACGTCGCAGAGGTCGGAGAATCAGAACCATTTTCAATCGCCCTTTGGACAGCCCACCATCGCAACAGACCAGAGCGCCTTGTCAAGTGATGGCGCTTTACCTGACCACGATCGAGTTGTTTCCTTGATCGAGGCATATTTCGAGCACATTTATGCCTTGCCTTGGTACGCATTCCTGCATCAAAGATCGGTGATGCAACGATTCCGTGAAGGAAAAATTGAAGATTGCCTGACTCTAGCAATCTGCGCCGTCACCGCCCAGCGGTTACAGATCGAGCCTTTCGCCCGTGAGATGAGCGCCAAATGGGCTCAAAAAGCCGAGGATATCCTCCTGCAGTACATGGAAAGCCCTTCGACATCTCGACTGCAAGCTCTCATCTTGATCGTCCGTTATAGAGTCGAAGTCGGCCATTTCTCGAGAGCCTTCATGCTCGCTGCCCTTGCCGGAAGGTCCGCGGTCGCACTTCGACTCAACTATGAACGCCCTGAGCTGCGATTCCTGGCCCAGGAGGTTCGCCGACGACTGATGTGGTCATGCTTTGCCCTCGACGGTAACTTTTCCGTCGGCCTGCGCGAATTCGAGACCTGTCCTCCAGAGCATGTTTACCTTCAACTTCCGTGTCCGGAAACTGCCTTTGACGAAGACTCTCCCATGGAGACAGCACCTCTGAGAGCTACCTCGTTTGATAAACCGGAGCGGATGGGAACCTATGCCGCATGCATTCGGCTAGCGGCTATCAGGACAGACATCATGAGGTTAACACGCCGACTAGCCTCATCCGTCGTCCCACCCGGAGAGCTCATGCATCTTGTGCGACGGTTTGAGGACGAGTTGCAACATCTATATCGCAGTCTGGCCGAGTCAGATCGATACAATCCTAAAATCTTCTCTTATTGTGCAAGACCAGCTCGAATTCTTATGGTCCACGAGTGCTGGCACCAGGCTTATACTGACCTTTATCGCATATTCCTGACCGGGTATAGAGAAGCTGCACCTCCATCAGCGATGGAAGGTATCCCTCGCGAGGAAATTCTGCGAAGACGAACTCTGTGCTTGAACCATGCACTATCCATTGTACAGATATTTTCGGCTTTCTCAGAGCAGTGTAAAGCTCTCACAATTGACTTTGACACAGCCATTTGCGCATACCACAGCGCCCGAATTATTCTCTTCAACGCTCAAACCGATGTCGTGACGCAGAGCCTGAGCATGCCTGCTGCTCTCGAAAAAGCTCGGTTCTGCCAGTCGATCATGAATCGATTTTTCCGGGATTCTCCAGTGGTGGAGCCCATGAAGAAGGAACTTGAAATGCTCATTGCTCGTCATTCGTCTCACGACATTGCGGCCGGTGGAGTACAACTACCTCCTCCCGAAGAAGTTCTCGAAGGCCACTTATCTAGGCTGGCCGATGAAGCACGGACCAGGCAAAGACTTGCAATACACAGCTTGATCGGCAGAGCAGACTTTGTAGACGACAGTAACGAAGTCACAAGTCCGGCGCCACCAAGCGATCTCTCCTCCGCGAACACCATGAATGCTTCGGCTAGACCACAACGCCAGCGCTTAGGACGAGGCAACGCCAATGTAAAGACTGCTCCTCAAGTCCTTCGCTCTCATAGTCTTCTAGGCGCTGCCCAAATAGCTCAACCCAAACAAGCCAATCGCACTGTTGAAGCGGTCAGCAGTGAACCGACAAATTATGCACAAGACGACCAGGGCCAGTGGTTGGACGGCATGCGGCTAGCATTCAACCCTTGGATGGGTTGGCCGGAGACTTTGGAGACTTATGGATTTACCCAGGACCTCGATGATGACTATTTTTGAACTAAAACGGCGCCTGCAATTTTATCTAATAAACCCATGTGCCTTCTTCGCACGCACCACCAGCACCGATGCCTGCGCTAAAGACATGTCGAATATGCCTGCCGCTCAATGATGTCGAACCCAAATGCATGCGAACTCGGACCTCACACAATGCTTCCGGCCTTCTGGCCGTTCTCCGCCTTGTTGAACAGAAACATCAACGTGACGATGAGCTTTCCCACCCCCGAGAACAAGACTGCCGTCGCGGAGCCTAGGCTTCGATATATCCCGGCGCCGAAGAATGCCCCTGCCAGAATTGCGACCAAGAAGCTGAGTCGTCGGTTTCGAGGTCGGTTCTTAAGGGTGTAAAGTTTTGGGTCAACCAAAAGATCGACCCAGGCGGCTGTCGCCATCGCCGTACTGATCTCGGTGATTTGGAGAGACCTCGAGAGTACAACCTGACTTCCCGCTGCAAATGCTAGTAACCCGATGACAATCATGGTCTTAGATCCTTCCAGGTGGACTCCGTAAACATATTGGATAGCAGCAGCAATGAAGACCAGGATAGACTGGATCAGATTACAGAATACAATCCAGAGTCGAGACCTCGGTCCGATGATGTGTCCCAATTGACCCGTTATCCAACCTGCAGCAAGAAAGAAACCCAGAGCAACGCCGATGTTCTCTGTCACAAACAGCTCACCAGTCACCTCTGGCAGCAGAACCGCCATTGCCAGCATGACTGTGTTGCCAGTTTGATTGGATGCGAAGCAATGATAGTCTGGGAAAGTTGTTGCATCCTGGATGCCCGTACAGAAAGTGAGGAGTAACAATTCGGTTTCTGCTAGGATGTTGACTTGTATGGGACTGGTCAAGTGCTCTTTTAGACGAGCCACATGTCTTCGTTCTGATTTTTGATGTTGTGAAGGTTCGGAGACCTTCTCTGACCTGAAATTGTCATTGTCGTTGTCTGTGGAAGCCATATTTCTGGATCTGCAGTGATAAAAAGTCTCACGAAAGGCAGAGATCGACGCAGAAAGGAGAAGGAAGACACCCTCCAAATATACCCATGGTTCTGGGTCAACCGCAGGGAGAAAACAGAACCCGCGGGCTTTCAGAAGGGGAAAATCGCGCATCACAGCCATTCAGCAAACAACCACTGGAGCATCATGTCGCCGGCGACACTCTCCCTTCGCGCGATCCGGACCCGCGGTCACTGTGCAAGGCTTTCTGTGGGGCGCGCTGTGGAAACTCCATATGTACTTGAGATAGCGGTGGCCAGTCCGAAGACATTTCTCACAGAGGACTTGTCATTTACGACCCAGATACCATACGAGTCATGCTTAGATACAACAGCCTCGCGCTGAGGGCAAATCAAGACAGTGACCGACATCCGCACCGAATAGCGGGCTTCCCACACCGTGCGTCGGGGATCCATGCCGAGCTGGACGAAATGAGACTCGAAAAAGAAAAAAGAGTCACCGACTGCCTTGACCGATAACCGAGTTCCTGTCCGAGTACCGTAGCGTCGATGATTCCAACATCTATCGTTCGATTTTTCCCGCAATCCATGGATCGCCCAACGCCGGGCTCACTTGCGGCGAAGTCTTTCCCAGGCGGCGGCGTTGGGCAACAGTGTTGGTGCGCTGCTCAGGGCCCAGTAGTGCTCTGTTGGCCATCCTTTGGCTGTGATGGTCTCGAGTCCAAAACATTTCGGTCTACATTGGCAACAGATTTGGTTCACACCCTCCCCACCCCTTGGCCCAACAGTATTCTCACAGCCCCGTTACAATTTGAACACATATGCGCTCCCCAAGCAAGGGTTTCCTGCTCCAATATGGAGTCCCGTGGGCCCGAAAGGTACGTGGTATGAGGATTTTCACCGATAGACCCATTTTGAATTGATTCCTTGTAACTACCCGGCTTGGACTAGTTGGCTGGTTTTGATTGTGACGGTGTGTGTCTCAGCGTCTGGGACCAGGCATTTGCTCTTGTCTATTCAGATGCAGTCCGCCTGTATGAAGGTGACGGTATCGGCTTCCCGTGGTAATGGAAATCGAGACAAACAGAAACAGCAAGCACACATCATGCATGGCTCCGTTGTCAGTTGGCGCCCTCAAAATGGAAAATTTATCAGGAACATAATCCTATCCTCGGACTATGCATTCCGCAGACTTCTCTTGTTGCCTCGGCTACAATGTTCATGAGGGGGATGCTTTGATCTACTCGTACAAAGACGCCCACGACGGTTACGTTGACAATTTTCTTTGATCGAGAACATGCAGGGAACAGGCGACTTGGAGTGGAAATTCTGCCCTAAGAGACGCAGACGCCATTACGAACAATCAGTCTTACCTAGGGAACATCCACACTGAAACAGCCTTTGACAGTGTCTTCGTATTCCCCTCCAGCCTAGCCGACGAGAGGTACGGGTTACCAAGTGTCTTGCAATGGATTCCAGACTCTGCAAACCTTGCATAATGCGCGGTCATGATGGGGCAAGCTTGGACTTGTCACTCAGCCAACTGCAGTACACCCCCGCTGGAGAGTATGTGGATCGAATTCAGTTCGTTTTCCTTCTTCTTTTTCTCAAGTCACCTTTACCATTGTAACCGTGAGAGGTGGCCGCAGCAATCGACCAAGAGAGCAGATCTTCTAAAGAAGGGACTGAATCAAGTCGGGGTTCCAGGGCGTCTGAGCATTCGGATTGACCAGTTTGAGCGAACCTAAAATCGGGGGTTTGATCATCCTTTACCTTTGCTCGGATTTGTCCTGAGCCTGGGCGTTTTCCGGGCTTCGTGTGGCAGCTGAGATCCTTCGTCACCGCTGATAGCGGCAACGTAACATGTTTTTTGCCACATCCAGAACCTCCCGAGTCACTTGCAAATCGCCTTGTAATGACGGGCGGAGGCGTGCATGTACTGATACCGGCGGATAGTCACACGAGTCATGTTGGTGGGCTGAACAAAACAGGATGCAGATGCGACTTCCAAACTCGCGTGATGTCTTTCCCGAATCATCCTTGACGCACGAGCTGTCTTACAACCCCCTTTCGTCGTCGTATTCCTCGCGGACCGGCTTGCAAATGTGTTCTGAGGTCAGCGTCCTTCTCGTGTCTTTGTCTGTGCAGGCCATGTTGAGGTACTGTAGGACAGACTCCTCTTATTGTGATTTCTTGTTACATAATGGGTGAAAGGAAAGTTGTAATCTAGTCACAATCTTCGGTGTTTTCCTTTTGGTCATCGGTCAGTGCCTATCTTCTACTATTAGTCCAGAAAGAATCTCCAGTCATCAGATGCAGTATGTTCTACGGCGAGGCGAGCATCCACTCACGTACTTCGCTTTGACTGACTGCACGCATAAATGCTCCCCCGTAGCTTCCCTCTCTGTCCTTGAAAGGAACTAGACTAGCGCCGCACAGAAAGCCAGGCAACCCAAGCTTGAGGTTTCAGCCGCATTGCGATCAGTATGCGTCTGCTTTATGTTCTTATTCGAGCTTCGAGCTTGCATCCCCAATTGTTCATCATGGGTGAATGGCCAATTCAAGTTTGAGAGAGGCAGGCATTGCAGCCCGATTGGGAAGACACCGAATCCTCCACGGCAACACCCGCCGACCTCGATCCAGCTGGAGCTGATGAGTAAACCATGGATCCTATCACCGCGATCGGGCTTGCTTCCAGTGTCCTCTCATTCATTGACTATGGCGCTAAGATCGTATCTGGTGCCATCGAAATCTATCAGTCATCTTCGGGCCTCACTGACTCGAATCGTGGCAGCAAGGCCATTGTGACTGAAGTAAGACAGCTTGCTCTGAGGCTCCAACCACCTGCCAACACTCAACTTAGCGGAGATGAAAAATCACTCTGCAATCTGACCACAGAATGCGATAATATTGCCGAACAGATCATCGACCTCATTGAAAAGGTTGAGCCAAAGAGCCGTAAGTCCAAAGGTTCAAGTCTCCGGGCTGCGATAAAGACCAAATGGTACGAAAGCGACCGCCGTAGACTCGAAGAAAGACTCAACCAATGTCGCGCTCAACTCAATCTGCAGCTGAACTATCTCACCAGGTCAGTGCGAAGTGCCTCGACTTTTCTCTCGACGTGCGACTGATTCTCTGATAGTTCGGAAATCAAGGCCCGGGTGGACGGCCTCATTACGTCCGCCAAAGATGATACCTCCAAACTTGAGCAGATCTCAAATCAACTCGACAGTGTCCGCAAAGGATTCACTGTGTCATCCCTCAGTCCTGATGCACAAGCGCAGTTGCGCTCCCTCTTGGCTGTCTCAGACCATGCCAATGATTTGATCGTCCAACAAAGAATTCTCGCAACCCTCCGCTTTGATGGTATGTATCAACGCTATGAGGACGTCGCCGAAGCTCATTCTGAAACATTCGCTTGGATCTTCAATGACAAAGCTGGAACTGAGACGCCGAGCTACGCTGGGAGCGATGCAGATGGCCCTCCTCTCGATGATAAGAAGGTCGTAATAATCAATAAAAAGGTTGACGATGGGGACGGGGCGTCAACTCGCCCTTCTACACCTATTGCATCCGACGATGCTCATAAAGATGAGATCAAAGGTATAGGGCGAGTTGGATCGTGGGCCACCACAGATGATACTGCGACACCTCTCGATCGGGTACCTCCGCCGTCCACTGTTGCCGTCATTGACCAAACAAAGGCCAACGCAAAAGAGAGCCTTGATACTTGGTTATCCTCTGGAAACGGCATCTTTCATATATCTGGCAAATTGGGATCGGGAAAATCTACTTTGATGAAATTTCTCTGTGACCACGAACTTGCTAAGACAAAGCTTGAAGAATGGGCAGGTTGGTGTGCCTCTTCCCAGCTTGTGGGAGTAATCATGACCAAAGTTACTGACCTTGACAGCTCCCCGACAGCTTGTTTTTGCCAGCTTCTTCTTCTGGCGGCCAGGCTCTGCTTTACAAAAGTCGCTCACAGGGCTATTCCAATCTCTTCTCCACGATGTCCTACAAACGTCCCCAGAACTCATTCCTGTTGTTCTCCCAGAAGTCTGGGGACGGGTGAAATCGATGCCTTGGCAAGCTATGAACGATGTCCGGTTGTCTGGGAGGGAGGTCCGGCTGGCGTTTTCCCGTCTAATATTTGACTCTAGCATCTACAAGGATCATTGCTTCTGCTTCTTCATTGACGGCCTCGACGAGTATGAAGGGACCTTACAAGATGACACTAGATCCTTGGTTGACCTACTCCGAAATTGGACTGCGACTGCTCCGGATAGCGTCAAGATGTGTGTCTCAAGCAGAGAATACAATGTTTTTATGAATGCATTCCCGGCCGGCAAACGCATTAGACTCCACGAAGTGACTAGATCTGACATGATGCTCTATGTCTCTAGCAAGCTCGGACCTGTTGATCAGAAAGATGACGGAGAAAATCTTGTTGGCACTATCGTGGACAACGCCGAAGGTATTTTTCTATGGGTGGCACTGGTGGTCAAGCGAATACGCGAACAAATCGAAAATGGCCGCGATGCTTCAGATCTGCGGCGCGAGATCGAAACTCTTCCTAAAGAGATGGACGGCTTACTTCTTCATCTTCTTGACTCTCTGCCCGATTCCGACCTTAAAGAAGCACATCAAGTCTTTGCAATGGTCATGGTGCTGCAAAAGCAGGCTCTTTCCTTTTTGCCAGTCCTATCCTACTCTTTCTTGGACCAATACAACCAGAATCCCGAATTTGCTCTAAAAGACAACTTCCCATATGCTCGACTCGAAGCGGACGACCTTGCGAAACGGACTGAAGCGGCGCTGAAACGAGTTAATGGGTGCTGTAAGGGCTTCGTCGAAACATCATCGCATAAGGACATCGTTGGGCCTACGTATTCTTTCGACAGAGACAGGCTTAGCCCCGGGATCACATTCACACATCGTTCCATCCCGGAGTTCCTATCCAACCACGCACGGAAAGACCGCATGCAACGTCTGCTTGAAGGATTTAATGCTTCTAATGCTGCGACCAACCTCGCACTGGCGGAGCTTTTAGCAGACCCTCTTATGGTAACCCGCCAAAATAGGTTACTTCGATTGTTGATTCCCGTTCGAGCAAAGGAACATTTGGACCACGATCCCTTTCTATACCTCGATGCGCTTTGCAGAGCAGTCGTCGAGGCACGGAGCCTGGTACCCAAATCTGAGCTCCAAAGGGCCGCGGGAGGCGGACTCGACAGCATAAGTTCACAACACGCCTATGTCACCGTGTGTGAAGACGAAAAGACTCTCTGGGTTCCGGTTGCAACCTGCGTTGATGCCGATCGACTCAGCGCGGCAAGTATCCAACCGCCTCAGCATCCATTGTATCAAGCTGCCTTCTTCGGTAACTTCGAGTTCGTCCGATGGAAACTGACGCACGATGCCTCGACGCGTTCACAAATTTCGATGGCGATTTTATTGAATTGTCTCATCAAGTGCGATGAACACATACCCATCAAAGAGGTGAAAGACACAGTTGAGGTTCTAATCAGCCTGGGTCTTACACCTCAGGCATCTTCCGACATCACATACCCTGACGTGGTCGCCTTTGACAAGGACAAACCGAAAACTGCATTGAACGTGCAAATGACCAATTGGCAACAGCTTCTACTGACCTGCTACGGATTCACAATCTGGGATTTACGACCAAAATTGCCTAGAATCGGCTATATTATGGAAGTCCTTCTAGAACATGACGCGGACCCTTACTTTGAGGTCGAGGTAAAAGGACCAGTAGAGAAGAAGACATCGGATGGAGATGAAAGGGACGAGTGGCCGAGGATCGAGACTCACGAGATTGACGAGACTGACAAAACTGACAAAACTGACAGGACTGACGAGACTAACAGGACTGACGAGACTAACAGGACTGACGAGACTGACAAGACTGACGAGACTGACAAGACTGACGAGACTGACAAGACTGACGAGACTGACAAGACTGAAAAAATTGACACGCCTGACGATCCCTGGCATGACACAAGCTGGGTCTTAAAGTTGACTTTGGGAAAAGACCGCCGGGAATTGTTGTTGCACTACATGAGTCTTCCCTGGAAGCCATACGAATACGAGGCCGCCTGTCTCTCCGACTATGTCTCGTTGTTCAACTTTGAAAACGAAACTCGAATTCTGGAGCTCATCAAAAGAAACGAGAGAGTATTCAACGGTCTGCCCGCAGAGATCGAAGCCCCTGCTCTCCCGGAGCAGGACCTGGGCTCGGGTTTGGCAGCGCCCGGAGAAATCAAAACACCTGCCTCGAAAACAGTAGGTGCTGAAAGAGCTAGTGACGAGCAGCAACCGAAGAAAGACCCTACGGCAAGTTTGGCAACAAGCAAGAAGCCTTCTGGGCAACTTTCGTCCATTCCAAGATTCGGCATGCTGATGTCCGTGCTTGTATTCGGTAAGAGCTCTCCCAAATTTTGCCTAGAATGACCAGTGCTAATTATTGTAGGGATCATGCTGGCCATGACGGTTCAGTGGAAACGAAGCATGGCCGTTGATCGAGCTTCTCTGCCGCTGTAACCACGACTACATAAGAGGGCCTTGGACGAGTCCGTTGACCGGGGAGGAGGTCCCGCAGTTTGTTGCGTGAACACAATATATACATATTTGATGATGGCACTTGAATATTCGACGTCGGCACGATTTGTCCATACAGGTGCCGTTGGATACGAGGGGTGTAGAGACGATCCAACTACGATT
This sequence comes from Cladophialophora exuberans, assembly GCA_030068005.1. Classification (NCBI taxonomy): domain Eukaryota; kingdom Fungi; phylum Ascomycota; class Eurotiomycetes; order Chaetothyriales; family Herpotrichiellaceae; genus Cladophialophora; species Cladophialophora exuberans. Next base: position 54,364 of record JANSVK010000112.1, read on the forward strand.
TTATATGACTGAAATGACAATGCAGCGAGTTGTGGTGTTTGGGATTGTGTGTCAGCATGTCACGGTCGAATGCTCTGCCTTCATAGAGTGTATTTCGCCCCCGATGCCACACCCCGATTAGGCACGCCATCCCGATGATTGAGCACCTCATTTGAAAAGCCGCAGCAACGGCACCTTTCTTGCTCCAGCTTTGGACAGGAAAAACTCTTGTACCGAAACATCTACTTCGTTCTTGGAACTCCTTCCCGCCTGTCCCGCTGAACAGCTTGGCGGATGAAGGATTGTGTAGGCTTTGCCCCCTAGCCCCTAGCCGGCTCAGCCTCACGTTGTAGTGGCTAGTTTTGAGACACTGATAAATCGACCTCTGTATGTGATGTATTTTCTCAAAAAAAAAAAAGGTTCACGAACCAAAAAGGAGAATCTCTGCATCGTCTTACCTAAGATACCATCCGCCCTTTCGTATCGGCTCGACAAGACCTGGGTCGCCCAGGACAAGCCTCAACCTCGAAGATCCTGCGCCCTCGGACTTTTCGAAATTATCGGTAACCGTGGCCGCACCTTTACTCAGTCGTCGCTGCCTCGCACTATCAGAGCTAGAGTCTTCGGCCCCAAGCGAGACTCCAGAAGATGTACCTTGAACGCTCTGAGCCTTCTCAGTTGTAACTGCTCCATATTTGAGGAACACCTTCTCCTGTCGAGCCAATGTTCCGTCTCCTTTAGTAGCTTCAAATACATGGTGCCAGAATCCCCCGGTCCAAAACTTGACAGCGACGGGCTCTACAAGCTTCATTTGCACGTCCGAGCCCTGAAGAGCGGATACTGCAAGTACCGGCGCCCCAAAAGACTTAGCAGTCTCCACTGGATCCAAAGAGACTGGAGCTCCTATCTCCCACCAACCCCATAAAGTCCAGAACACCGCAGCGACGCCGCCGATCATGACTCCAATTGCCACTGCCATTGCCCACCAGACAACTTCATAGGCGTTGTAAGTTTCATGCGAGGTGACATCCACGGTCTGATACATGCTTACTCCCTCATCGAGGGGAAATTGCGTGACGTCGACATTTGTGCGGGCTGCATACAAGGACAAACGAAACAATATCTCGTTGAATGCCGCCAGAATGTCGTTTTTGGGATCAATGAATGAACCGGGGCAATAATATCCATTGACGAGACGCAGCGCGGGTAGATATTGCATGGCGTACAGATCCGCATTCACATAATTCCAGCCATAGATGGGGTCCATCAGCCAAGTGAAGGATGCATTGAAGCGTTCATTGGCAGTCAAGACAAGTCCCTTTAGTGTCAATCCTTCTGTCTCCACGTTAGGGGTGTTGTTGGACAAAGCAAAGATCTCGGGATGTGAGAGATTTGCTGAGGGCTGGAAAGTGATAGATTCGCTGTCTGACGAAATGGCGACAGGGTATTTGGCGATTGCGGAGCGGAGGTAGCATGTTGTGGTAATGAAATCACCTCTGCATGAGCCATCGGGGATGATAGGCCCGCCGATTGTGAGATTCAGAGTCTCCTGACCACCGTAGCTAAGGCTTGATCCACTGGTGGTGGATGTGACGAAGCTGAGCCATTCAATGCCCTGTTCGTAGATCGTGTCATCGTAGTTGATGGGATAGGAGGACTTTGAACAGTTGTCGGCAGTAAGACCCGCAGCTAATATTGTCGCGGTGCAATTTCCTTTGCAAGTTGAGGTAAACGGGCTTCGCATTGCCGCTTGTTGACTGTACTCTCTCATGACCGCAGTATAATTGTCCGTTGGCGTATACTCAATTGTCCGTCCTCCAAGCAGGGACGTATAGCCCATGGGTATTTGTGGCGCAAGATGGGCCAGCATCGAGTTCGTGTCGACTCTTTGTCGAGGGATAATAGTCAATGCCCGCTGAAGCAAGGGACCATTGATCAGAACGACGACTAAAATTATCTTCACAACAGCCAGGCGATGTACCGAAAATCTGTATACATCTTTGAATGCGAAAATGGCGGATTTCAGACTGATGCCATAGGACCATATGTTCGAAAGGTCGTCGACGTTTGTACCGTGTAGAGCTCGACGCCACCACGAGATAATGGCCCCTTTGTCCATGGCTGCTGTCAAACAGACGTTAGTCAACGTGGATAGAATTGCCAGGTACACGGTCGGTGCGTATTTCCATGATGTGACAGCTTTCCCATCCGCTGCCTCCAGGATCGCAACTGAAGCAATGATGGCGCAGACAGCGATAATTAAAGCTAGGAAAGCCGACCACGGAAGGCGTTGTGTAAATGTGGGATCCCAATGTGTTAATTTGGTATGCAAATACGGTGGTTGGCCCGTCGAAGCAATATCCTGCCTGACATTGCGTTCCAGAGGGAGAGCAGAAAGGTTGGCTGTCGAGTTATTCCCTCTGTCGAAATCGTCGAGCTCTGTTCGCCTGGCCTCATCAAGATTTCTTGCTTCATCCCTCGCTCTCTCATGTTGCTGAAACCGCATTCCTGAAGCTTTGGCCGGATCACTTGCAAAGGAACGTTCATCTCCGTCGCCTCTATGTTGGCGCTCGCTCAGAGGTTCGAGTAATATGGACGACTCTTCGTGTTCTGAGCTGTGAAGCACAGAGTGCGGGTCGGACATTGCGTGGACACGCGTGAGTCGAGGCTGAGTTAATGTCCGTGGGGGAAAGATAAATGATCGGATCTAGAGCACCTCAGGTTGACGAGGCACCAGTCAAAGCCATCTCCAGATGGCAGGTCGTCGTGAACAGGCCAAATGTAGGACCAAGCCCCTTGGAAGCCTTCTTGGGAAAGTTCTAGTCACGATCTTGTCTAGAATTCTGGGTAGTCGACCCTGGTACATTCTCGGCCGACACTCATATACTTAAGAACGAGATCTCTCTGGGAAGAGGAACAAACTTTGACGAAAGCGGCTCGAGGCGATCTGTTTTGGAGGGGGGATACTCACCTTCATGCCCTCGAGAAACTCTCCGGGCCATGATGAACCTTGCTTTGCCAACGGCTGGAAGATGGTGAAATTAAAAGTCGATGACGGGAGGTACGCCCAAACATGCCCTCCAGTTGACAAATGGGCGCCCTGGAATTTTACGGAGGACAGGGAGCGGGACGGCGCTTCTGCCTGTTCAAGGCTGGTGCCGGTGCGCCTTGTTTCATATTTGGTCTCTGAGGCAGATGCAGCCCGCAGGACTGAATGAATGGGCACGTTGGTTATTTCCCGATGAGTTGAGTTCTACCTACTTTATCGACCATGGTGTTTGGGCAGGCAGTGTGAATGCTGGACATAAACATGCATGGAGAAGGAAAAGCCCGGCAATCCACCCAATCCAACATGCGTGGCCTTCTGCTTCTCGTCCTCTGTGCTGCCAGTTGCGAATTGTGCTCTGGCTACCGCGTATACACATCCGTCTTTCTTTCTACAAGCATCGAAACTGCTTCAATCTCCCCTTTTGTATGGATCACACCCGACTACTCACAAACAATAGGCTCCCTGAAGTCGTACTGTCGCTCTGTTTTCACCGACTGCTCGGGAGGTTTCTCGAACCTCGGTGAGTCTGCATCGTCTAGAAATCCAACTCTGCCGTAGGAACTGACCATTCAATCAGACTGTGTGTCTTCATGGTGTCTCAATCCAGGCCCAATAACTTCTACTGAAATCCCTTGCGACCAAAACTGCTGCTATAAGGCAGGCTACGGCGGAGGTGGAACACCGCAATCACTCTACTCTGCGCAATCCTGTTTACTTCAACATTCGTCCAAGGGGTACAGCACTGCTCCCGCCGTCATACTCGGGGCAGATCCCGCCTACTCTGGCTGCATTTCATGGATGGTTAATGCAGTCGCTTCTTATTCTGCCGACAACTACTGGTTCACAGGCGATTACTGCTGGCGTGGCCCCAGTACCTATTGGGGGCCCGAATATAACTCGATGCTCAGCACTTGCAGAGATTTCTGGACATCGTTCATGCCTAATGATACATGGCAGACAGGGCTGATGAACAGTTCCCATTGTAAGCTAAGCCTTCAATCCAAGCCAGTCATGATAGACGATAACGCCTTCTGTTTTCACAGGCCCAGCGACTTCGAGTCTGACGAGCACTCCGGACATTAGTACGAGGTTTCCTGGTACCACAGTCGTACAGACTACCACGGCGACGATGTATGATACAACAGACGGTGCTGGGTTGATGTATCCCTTCGTCATTGGGGTAAGGCCCGTTGTCGTGATTTCCACTCCCTCTACTGATCAACTCTTAGCCCAACTCGACGTCGAGGAGCTCTTCAGCGACAAACTCTCGGGCTGTCTCAAGCGCTACGCCAGCATCAACCGCTTCTCGGCCTTCTTCCCCAGCTATCACGACGAGCTCGGCAGCTTCTCGCTTGAAGTCTGGTCAAAACTTCGGCCAAATCATTGCTTCATTCATGATTTTGTCAGTTGCATACTTCACGAGTTGATTGGCAGCAACCAGCGGTAACTAAAGTCCATCGAACTTTTGCACCTTTCTATCCGTGGATGACTCGGTGAGAAGTATTGCTTGGATGTTTAAAGCCATAATTACAACCACCAACACTTCTCGATGTGAATCGGATCTCTCGTGTTCTGGAAAGCTGCGCCTCTCAGGGTGGGCTAGCGAGGCTGAAAAGGGATCAGCGGCAGAGGCCCGGTCGGCCCCGAGCCACGTCGCCATCCATGGAGTCAACTTGGTGGGCGCGTTCCGATTTCGTTCCAGTATGCACCTATTGGGGCTATTTGGCAGCAAACTTGGTCAGTCCACCGACGTCGAGGTCAATGCTCCTTCCTCCCTCACAAGCTAAATAACGACACACAGTAATTTGACGTGTCGGAGCACAAGACCCTTAACGAGATAAAACCTCCAGCAAACGCAACTCCCAAGTCCTCATTACCGGATGCAGCCGTCGTCTTGAATTTTGTTGGCGCAGCGACGGTTGCAAAAAATTGGCTCAAGCAGGTTTCGATGAAAGTCTCACTCCATGTCGATTCTGTGCTGGCTGTTACGATTATGGCTGCCCCAGCTGTAGTGTTGTCAGTGTTTGTACTGCTGGAGCTCCTCGATTCATCTTTCCGAAGTTAAGTAGGTTGTGCACATTGGCCGAGTGATGGTGCGCAGGCTTCGACTGCTTCCACAGTTTCTGGCCTGAGGGCTACGGGATCGGTATTTAGAAGCCTGAGCCCAAGGGACCTGTTTGCGAGTGCAAGCAATCCCAAGAAGAAAACTTTGGCAATCCACATGGCGAAGAAGCTGAAGAATCATGGAGCGGAGTCAAGAAGGGCTGCCTTGTAGCACATTTGTTGACTTCTACGGCGCATCTCCCTCGTTTCAATACGAAGGACATCGTTGGAATCGCACAAGAACAGTCGACGCATTTTCTTTGAAGTGCAATCGATGTTGGCGGCATCGTTAAAGTCAATAACCGAAGGTTCGTAGAGTCGAAGTTCAAGTTCTCGATAAGGTGCGAGTTCGTGTCCGGCGTGTTGTTCAATATTAGGACAAGCTTCATATTGTGGGTGCTTAGTTCCAGTTTTCTTCAATGTCAAAGGCGAGGAGGATACTCTCAAGTTCTAAGTCGAAGGGAAGAGATTAGCACCATTATAGCCACTCGGTACATGGCTCGATTAAAGGTCGTTCCTGTCAGTATAAGGACGCGGCGGTACACAACAAGCTTTCCCCCTTTGTGTCGAAGCAGTAGCCTTGCGAGATGGGAGACTGTCCATATTTTCCACCGAGCACGAAGGTGGTACCGTGGAAGAACGCGTACAGAAGTGAATGTGGCTTCCTTATCACTCGAGCAAGGTTGGAAATAGAAATTCTTGGTGGTGAAGCAGAAAATTCATTGCATTCTGGTTGTATATGCCAGAAAGACGGCAGAAAAACTCGCCCAGTCATATAACCAATAATCATGAGATAGATACATACACAGGTAGTAATCTCTCTTGCTCATGCTAAGAGAGCCACAACGCCCGCCAAAACCCCCGCCGCTCCCAAGACCAGGTCACCCGGAAGCCGTCTCTGGCTGCTTGCGGTGTTCGTGCCCCCAGCCGTCGGGGTGGCAGAACTGGAGCTACCGCCGCCCGTCCTGCTCGTCGCACTGGTCACAAAACTGCCGCTCCCGGTCTGCGTAAGGGACGCTCCCACCGTCTGGCTCCCACTCAGCATTCCTGACATGGTGGTGACACCAACGGAGTCGATCGAGGCGGTTTGTACAGCATCCCCCGAAGATGCGGGCGTGGGGACCACAGTCTGTGTTAAGACCATCGTGACGCTTGCCGACCCGGAACTCGAATTCGAGTCATCGCTCGAACTGGTCCCTAGTGACAGGCCTTTCACTTGGCCGATTGTATTCCCGTTGCCCACAGCTGTCAGAGTGTATCCAGATCCAGACCCTGCAAGTGTGCCCGCAGGCACGGTATACGTGCCCGTGTATGTCACGACGCCTGTTGCGAGCGTAATGTCATCGGTATCCGCGTTGCTGAGCTTCAGATCAAGGATCGACGGGTCGGTGTAGCTGACTGACCAGGAAATGACGATGTCTTGGGTTGGATCGATTGCGCTGTTCGAGGTTGGCGAAGTGAACGTGATCGCAAGGGAAGTGGTTGTCAGGAGGAGAGCCGTCGACAGGGACGCGAGTAGCCGTATAAAGGAGGGCATCGGTGCGGGGGGTATTGAGTACTGGACTGGATTTATGATATCCGAGCGATGGCTTGGTAGGAGGTCACTACCGTGGTGTAGTGTAGCAGTGGCTTGTCACGATCGCATCTGAACAATTCGTAGTTTGATGTATGATGTACTTAGCGAGTGGATGGGCCAAACAAAGACTCAACGAGTGGACGCACTCAGCGACTACTGAGCGCAGGACATTGGTGTACGAGGATCCAAATGTCGTCCTGTGACACGAACAAAGTAATGACCAGGGAGAAAGCAAGCTGAGCTGCTGTGATAAAGGATCGACCTCGTAGAAGAAGCAACAGCGAAGGTACGGTAAAGTGCCAGGCGAGCCAGGAACCGGATACCGGCGAAGCCTGTAACAGAACCGAGATGCAATCAAACCCTGCTGAAGTTTGTGCCTATTCCGGGCAGTTAGGGCTGATGGACCTTGCCTTTTCCAGCGCCTGTTTAGCCTATCCCGGGTGCCGTGGCTGGCCGGGAAGCGGACGCCAGGCGGGAGAGATCAATAAAATAGCGCCCGCAATGCTCTCTGGGGCAGGGGGCGGCCATGAGCACCCCCCGCGTCGAACTTGTTGGGTACCCTACATCATCGTGCAGCTCGTGGAGAATGATGCCTCAGGCCTTAACACAGGTGTCCCAAGATTTGGACTGATTGATTATATATGCAGCTGACTGATTCATGCGCATAATAACTCCGTTCAAGCGACAAAAGACATATATGAGTGGTACTTCAAAAGAGGACAATTTCGTTTCATAACGACCCGGCTTGCACAAATCCCATCGTGCCCTAAGACCGAACCTCCCAAGACCAACTACGTCGCCTAAGCATTTCCTCCGTGTTGAGCTCATAGGTCAATAAGACTTCCACCTTGCTGTCCCACAGGTCGAGCTCCAAATGGGTTGCTGTTCTGCTGTGTATAACCGCCATATCCACCCACCGGACCAGTCTGAGCGGGCATTTGTGCTTGGCCGAATCCCGTTGCTTGCGACGAGAAGAATGGATTGGTGCCAGTTTGAGCTGCTCGAAGACGATCGATGCCTTGACCAGCCGAGTTGACGAACGTCCCAGGTGCCGTGTGTTGAGCAGGAATACGTAGATCGCCAGTGTTGCCGAAAGTATCTTGACCTTCGCCGGAAGCCAACAACGCATTGAGTTTCGCATGTTGTGGGTTGACTGGTTTCTGTTGCTGTTGCTGCTGGAATGCTGGCTGTGGCGATGTGTAGTTTTGGATGGGGTTTGGTTGCGACGGCTGGGCAAATTGGGCGGTTGGCTGCGATTCGTAAAGAGTGCCAAGCGAAGGCTGTGTGCTCACGCGAGCGAAAGGTGACGGGGATGGCGTCTGTGTCTTTTGCGCAAATGGATTGTTCGAGCCGGTCGGTAGTGGTTTCAATGCATCAGCAACTGGACCCTGAGTGGCCCAAGGATTGTTGTTCCCGGGCTGGAGTGTATTTTGCTGGGGTGATTGTACTCCGAACAAGTCCGTGGAAGGCTGTGCGCCGTATGGATTGTTGGTCTGGAAAGCCGTCTGCTGCGGCTGGATAGTGTTCTGTTGTTGGAGGAATGGTTGTTGACCAAACTGGTCGTAGCCAGTAGGCTGAGCCTGTTGCTGCTGGAAGCCATTGGGAAAGCCATTCTGATAGCCGGTTTGCTGAGGCTGTGCGTATTGATTGTTCAAAAAGCCGGTACTCTGTGGTTGCTGCTGCAGTGGGTTGCCGAACCAGTCGACGGCAGGCTGTTGTTGATAACCTTGATTGTAGCCGGTTGGTTGACTCTGAGCTGGCGCGGGTTCTGGAGTATCGTCAAACAGTGAGGCGGCATTTTGGTCTTCAAGTTGTCGTCGGCGCTGATCAGCTTCTTCCTGACTGAGTTTGATCGCTTGCCTGAGTTCTGGGTCCAAGTCATCATTGTCGTTGCGCTGTTGTCGCTCTTTTTGAGCCTGTTTTTCAGCTTCTTTGGTACTCAAGTATACTGCTTGTGCGAGGTCTTCCTCTTCCTGAGCGCGAGCCTGGTCATGTCTGTCGGTATGTCTTCGCTGAGGTTGGGCAGGGCCAGCGATTGCCTGCGGCGCATATTCATCGATACCCGTAACACGAGTTTTCCACAACTTTCGATCGGACCGTTCGCTTCTGAGGCGGTCTTCGTCAAGGATGAGAGAGGTCAATTCTTTGGCGGACGTTCGGACTAGCTAAAGTCAGCACATGAAAGCGTGTAACATTCTAGAAGAGCTCACCATTCTGTCCCACATCTCTACCATCTTCGTCGATGTACTGGAATTCTCGCAATGTCTTGATGATATAGATATTTTTTCTGGCCCAAGTAACCACCAATTCTGAACCTTCGTGAAGACAATAGTCAAGAACTTTTAGGGACTTCAAAACGTGGCGCCAGTTTTTGCCCTTGTCGTTTAATCGCTTGTCGAGCATATCCATGATCTCGTAGAAGTCGCCCGGGCTGGAGATTGAGAGTTAGCCTGTGTTCATGTCATGCCAGCCGCAGGCACTTCGATCTTACTTGTTGAACGTGAGGGCGGCGATTTCAGCCATATCTGTGCCCGTCGGGCCCCACGGATCGTTGGAGGTAGCTGTGTATCTCTGCATTAGATTCCGAACATGGGTCGATATGAACGATAACCTACCATTTCGCACCTTGACCTGAACACTACTATACCCCTTGGTGATATTTTTGACGTTTCTTGCAATTTTCGACATACTGCCTCCTTTCCTGTAAAGAGGCGCGGTTTGCAAGAGAGAGGGTCGGTAGACGTTGTCAGGAGAGTGCTGACTGCGATTGACTGATCTTTGGGCAGATTCTAGTTCGCTGGAAACTCCAACGACAGTGCGGCGGCGAGCGGGCGGGGCGTCAAACGAGCGACTAGGCGTCTCAGTGACCGAATAACTGCGTCCGTTTTGATCGGTCACTCTACGCACAGTGGGGAGGTGTTGGTAAAGAAGAGGTGAAGCGAAGAATGCCAGATTGACGAGCGGGAACTGGAAGTCCGAAGAAGCCTTAGGTTAGGTAACGTTTTGGGTGGGCGCGAGGGCGGAAGCTGGTGCCCACAGCGTGAGGCCTGTGCTCGTTTCTTTGGGCGCCCGGCGGGAGGAGCAGGCTTTGCTCGCTGGCTGCTGACGATGATGACAATCGCGCCTGTCACTCAACGTTCGGGGCGTGGCGCAGTGCTTGGAAGCTACGTAACCAGAAGGATAGTGGCTGGTGATGGCAACAATCTCCAGTCCACTGGCACAATTCAAATTCTGTTGCGAATTTCTTTTAATTTCGTTTCAGTATCCTGGTTCAATAATGGAGCAGAGAAGAAACAATAAACGCAGATAACGCCTTGTCGACAAAGCCCAAGAACGCCGCTCAAGAAAGTGTCCATGTGACCGACGCGCAAGGGTTGCTGCTCTCCCCTCTTCAGCTTCTCCTCGTTGCCCTCCCTCATCGCAGCTGCATTGCGCCAGTGGTGCTCGCCGTGTCAGCCGTGAACCGACACTCCCGGGGCGCGGATGTCGTTGACGAGATTAAATGCCTCGCACAACCATAAACTCAGCCAGCAGAAATGCATAACGAACCGCCACGGTAAAATGATGGAACGCTGTCCTTGATCTAGTAATTTTCACTCCTCCCTTCACTTCAGTCCTTGGCCTCCGAGATCGACGAGCTCTTTCGCATGCTTAATGTCTGCTCCGTCGATATGATTCCTGATCTTGCTGTACCCCTGAAATCCTTCGGTTTTTGCGAACCCAAAGTGGTGCTCAACGCTGTCCCAAGCGGTGAAAAGGACAAATTCTTCCGTCCTCTTCTCGCCCTCTACTGATGGATCATAACCCTTGTCGACCCTCCAGCCACCAACAACATGACGGTCACTTCCAACGAACGATTCGAGTTCGTGCCTGTTGTTTTCAAAAGTCGCCGTGAAGCCATCCTTGTCCCCTTCTTTAATGAAATGTCTCACGACTGCGATCACGTCTTTACTCAGCGGCAGCGGATGAACACCCTGGTCGAGATCCAGATGGAACATGAAATCCACAGTGACTTGGTCCTTTAGCAGCGCGAGGAGTTCTTGATTCGCTTGGCCAGGGATGAATTCTTGCATATGGAAATCGACTGATGGCCATGCTCCGAGAATGAAAATGAAATTGGGTTCCTCCACACAATGGTAATACCGAAATTTAAAACCGCTGGCCTCTTCCATCACATCCTTGGCTTTAGCAAGATTGCTGAGCAGCGTCGGGGATGAAGCTTCAGTGCCTGGATGAAGGCTAAGACGCGCAAGCTCGGTGACTGGCATGACGGAGAAGGATCTAGAGGCTCTTGTGCAAGGTGAGTTGGGTGCGTCGCGAGTATAGAACCAGACCGTCGAAGTCTCAAATTTTCGTGTCCATTGCATATTCCCATTTGCTTGTTTATATCACGAAGCCTCGTCAGACCCGTCTGCCTGTTGCTCCTAAATCCGCGCGGCATAACACCGGCTACACGGCCTACAGAGTAGTAAATCCATGAACTCTACGAATTTTGATTACAGTGTCCATGGAGCATCCGAATGTGACCTATTTAGGGTCCAGTAATGTATGATGACTACGTGCAGAGTTCAGAGCCGCACTCTACCACTCTGCGTAAACATGATACCGCATGGCGAAACTTCGGCGGCTCAAGTAGTTGTGTACGAGGAAGGAGCCGTGGGAGCCCGCCCGTGCAAATGTAGTAGAGAAGTCCACTACAATGAGGTCGAGGCGCCCGCTGCAACTTGGTACACATAGCTATTAAGAGTCGATATGCTTGTCACTGACAGCTTGTCACTGCAGAAAAAGGGCATGGGAAATTGGTCGGACGCAGGCCCTCCTGTCAACCTCTTCCTCCGAGGAATTCAGGGTGATGGCTTAGGATTGTTAAAAGGCACACATCTTCTGATGATCCCATATCTCCCATACCATCGTCACGAATCGGTTCGATTTGGGACTGGAAGGTCCGTTTTGCGTGTTGATTGAGTGATGGCTTATCGCAGCCCAACTTCTTCGACACAAGCAATTTGTAGGCAAGCTCATCATGATCTGCGCCGCCAAAATAGACGAAATCTAGCTCGATCACATTCCGTCTGATTGTGCTGCTAGAGACATGGCTGAAGTCGATATCGTCTTGAACTTGACAGGACCAGTTAGCTGAGGCTGTACTCTATAAAACACCGAACTTGATGGGGATACACTCGCCATTGTCGCTGCCTCATAGAGCTTCGTATCTCGCAGGATCGCAACGCGTCTCGGTACAACGATAACAGGAAGTGATAGCATCATGATCGAACGAGACATGATGAATTATCTCTCCATGATAAACAGGCTACCGAGGCTGAAGCTTGGTGCCGTTGGAAACGATGGCGACGCTGCTGACAACGCTGGCCCACAGTATCGGCCAAGGGCAATAGCTTGTTCAGACTCGAGGCGCACACCACGTTCAACTCTCCCGCACAAAGTCACTCGAATCAACGACCTGGTACTCGCGGCGAAGAGTACCATAGAGATACGCTGTGTGCAGCTTAACGCATCGAGAGAACGAACTGCAAATCATTGTGCATGAGGCCTGCGTTATGTCTCTTCGACGGCATCTTTTGAATCAAGAAACAGAAAATAGAAGCAGAGGAACGTATGTGAAGCATCATGAATGACCGAAACAAATGAATGAGTTTCTTCCTGCCATTGGTTGAACAGCGGATATTGAATGTTTATGCTAGAAAACAGCAGATTACTATCCGACCTCTCATAAGTCATTGAATCTGCGTATTAAAGCTCTCAATCTCGGCCTCGAAGCTCTTGGCCCCCAGGATGTACTGTCTAGCTGTATGTAACCTCTTCTATCCGCGTTTGCCACATCCCACTCGCCCAATCACTTATGCACGCCCGAACTTGATTGTGCCTGTTCAGCTTGCAGAAAATCATCATTCTGCACTGTTACCCTCCAAGCTATCTGCATCGGCGTTACCTTTCTTGGCAGCTGCCGGCAAAGTGCCTGGTTTTGCTTTTTCGTTGCTTTACGCATGCGTCGATCACGGCCTCCGACTCGTCCAAAGCTCAAGATACCGTGTGTACCTACCTTATCTTGCCCGCTGTGGGGGACTGCGATGGATTTTATTTTGCGAATGTACTACTGTGGCTCGCATGCACGATCGGTGAGGGTCCTTCGGAAGTCTGCGCGACCAGCTTGAAGGAAGAGTCGATCTGCAACGTGGGAGCTGCAAACTTGACGAAGCTGTGTGAGAGCTATAAGAGCTCTTTTCCCGCTTTGTCGTTCATGCTCTTTTTCCCTCTTTAGCACATCTTCCTGCTGTCTGAAATTGTGGGTGTTGCAATGATGGTTGCTGTCAGTTTCGCCGTCGTTGCGGCCACCGTCCTCGCGGGCGTTGCGCAAGCTTCACTCTACAACGAGTCCTCAGTCAACCATACTTGTTTTCTCGAGCCTCTCGTCCTTTCTTGCTCTGCACAGGCTCAGCCGAATCTGGTCGACACTTGCTGTACCGAGACTTATGGCGGCCTCCTCCTCTCTACCCAGTTCTGGAGCACCTGGACTGGCCTCGAGTCCGAAGGACAACTCCTTCCACCCGATACATGGACGCTCCATGGCCTTTGGCCTGATTACTGCAATGGAATGGTGACCCCGGACAAGAAGATGAGCCTGCCGCTGACTTCGTCCTCCAGGTTCATATACACAGTATTGCGATTTGACCCGCCAGTACGACCCGACGCCAGCACCAAACACCACGAACGGCCTCCCGAACGGTACAGTAGTCCCTGCGTATAAGGGACCTAATATCGGAACCTTCGTGCAGAAGTTCGGCAAGCTTGATCTTCTGGCGTGGATGAACAAGTATTGGGTCAACCAAGGCGCTCCCAACAGCGATTTCTGGGGTCACGAGTTCTCGAAGCATGCGACATGCTATTCGACATTCGACGTGCCATGTTACGGCCCTGAATATGTCGAACACGAAGAGGTGGTGGATTTTTTCGAGACCGCTATCAAATACTACAGACGCCTGCCGACATGGAGTTGGCTGAAAGAGGCGAGCATCGTGCCAAGCAACACCACGACATACTCCCTCAGCGCCATTCAAGGCCAATTGACCAAGAAATATGGCGCAGTGCCATATGTTGGCTGCAGCGGACCGCGCTACAACGACACCGAGCAGGGTATCAAGGACAACAGCACGGATACTGGCAGGACTGTGCTCAGTGAGGCTTGGTATTACATGCATGTGAGTCAGCTCGTAGCTCAACTTCACTTCCTTTCAAGATGGTACGGTTTACTAATCGACTTTACAATTCAGGCCTATGGACGTCCTCAAGATGGAAACACGGTCGCGGTCAATGCCACGACTCCCAACACTTCCTGTGCGAAGGCCAAGGGAGCCATTCATTATTACAAACCGGCGGCTGGCTCTCTACAGAGCCCTTCCAAAATCTAATGATCTACAAAGTTGTACATACAAAAATTGATATGAATGTGGCCTCTGCCTTGCCGTGCCTTTCCGTTTCTCAGCCTTGTCCCCCCAACGCGCTTTCCAATGGACTCCAACGGATGCTAACAGATGCTAACGACCCCTAATAGAAGATAACGACGGCTACCAGGTGCTACTGACTTCTAAAAGATACTAATGACTACTAACAGATGCCAACGACTGCTAACGTACCTCGTTGAGCAACAACCACAGCATTTCCAAACTCTGACTCTATGGCGAAATCATGTGCAGCGACCGTCATTTGAATACGCCTGCCATCGAACTCAGAGTGTTTGTTTCAATCCGACATTGGAGATATCTTCGGTCTCCCACTTCGCGATGAACAGGCCGCTATATATATATATGCAGAGAGTAGCGGTGAATGCAAAGGGCTTCGACCTTTCACGATAAGGCTCTACTGACCGAGATTGACGTGTGTTTTAGAATCCGGGTGTACACCATGCTCAAACGAGCCTGTGAAGGGAGGAGAGGCTGTCAGATCGAAGAGGACAGAGTACGAGGTAGTTTAGCTTTAGAGCCAGGATTTCCAGGCCGAGATTAAGAGGTATATTACGCCTGGTCAATCAATGCCCGGAGAGGTGAACAATTAGTCTGTCGTTTCCAATACACGACTTGCTCTACACATTTCATTATCAATCGTTTATCCAATCAATGGAAAAACCTCTCATTCATCGGGACGATAGTCCATCTGTCCAAGCTCCTGTCCCTGGGGCAAGTCCGGTTTGATCGCGGCAGGTGGCTGAGATTGTGATCGCGCCGCAGCCTCATTTAGCCTAGCATCCAAAGCCTTCAAAGCCAACTGTCGACGTCGGTCTGCTTCTTCTCGCTTGCTCGTGCCCTTTGCCCCGCGCGTCCTGTTGAAACTGGGCAGGCCAGCCTCCCCTCTCGCCGCAGCCTGTTCATTTCCACTGGCGATCTCCTCGTCCGAGAAAGGCGTGCACAACTTCAAATTACAGAGAAGGATGTAAAGTTGGTTTGAAAGAGCGACAATAGGTGGTTGAATTGCATTTGGAAAGAAGGTGGCGAACGCAAAAGTCTCGCTCGCGTCACCTTTCAGACCTCGGGCGTCTGTGGCGGACCCCGAGATATCTGGCTGGCGCTTGTAAAATCGGAGATAGGTCCACGTTGTTAGAAGACCATACCACGCAAGAAACAGAGCGACATCGGTCCCAAAGACTAAGCCGGACAGAGTATTCAGTGCTAGGAAAACCGCCGGGAAATGCTTGACTCGCATCTTAATCATGCCTTTGTAGATGCTGACAGTGTGTTCTGGTACCAGCTGCTTAAAAGCGACGAGAAAAGCTGCTTGCGTTGAAACACCACCGTTGATTGCGGTGAGGGCTCGCTCGGGACTTCCGCTGATGGTGGCCCATATAATGTAGGTAACCACCATTGTGAGATTAGGTATTATCGAGGAGATGACAATAACATAGATAAACCCTTGAGTGCCCCATGCTCTTTCAAGATATTTTCCACCGAAGAAAATGTTGATACCGTTGATGAGAAGCGTCAAGATATTTTGTTCGACAAATGTGGCCGTGAGGAATGTCCAGGGGTACCATAGGCATCGAGATGGAACCAGTGCTAGATAAGGGACAATCGGGAGTGTGGTAGGAACTGTGCTGCTGGGATCGCTCGAGTCTGTCGAGAGCCGCCATCGCGCAATGTTGTAGAGAAATGACAAGGCGATCATGCCACCAAGTAGGACCCTTGTGACCGGGGGAAGGTTTATTCGAAGAGCCATTGCGCAGAAATTGAAGATTGCGATTATATCATGCTGTATCCTTCGAGGCGCACAGACTGCAGTCTACCAGGACTGCGACTGAAGGAGTATTACAAAGTGGTGTAACTGCAAGTGAAAAGAGGCTCGGGGTTGCGAATGTGAACGCCAAAGCGCAGAGACACGCAGGGACGCAGGGTTCGCAGCTGGCAGGATCAAAGCCAGGAGACTCGGAGCACGCGGTCGTTGGTGGGTGCGCGGTTAGGGCGACTAGCCGTTTCTGAGCGACGCTGGGCTACGAGTACGCCGTGCCTAGATAGTACGGAGATGGAATGGGAGATGGGCTGGTAGAGAGGCTGTATCTTGGAAGGCGTCGATGTAAATGTACGCAAACCGTAGATTATGATCAAATTGCTTCAAGGTGTGGTTGGCAGTAGTCGTGAATAAAAACCTGTATTGTTACTCGTGGCAGTTCGTGTCAAGCCTGGGCTCCAGATCTAGGTAAGTGCTAGGGAGTCACGAGATGCTTAGTTAACTAAAGTGGAAGCCAATCACTCGTACCCGAGAGCCAGTTCGATCTGCCCCCCGACCTGGTGCAGAGGAACATGAAACGGGAAGAAGGACAGCTAAAAAAAATCCGCCCTATGCCGCCTGTGGCGCCCATTGGCTCCCGGCTGCGAAAGAGGTTGTCAACCCACTCTTGTAGGCTGCACGGCATCAACCCCAGCCTGTCTCTTCCTTTCCATGACCTGGGCACTTTCAAGTTTCTTCAATCACCTTGAAAAAAACACCCATTCACTGACACGTTTTATCGACAATCCTATTCCTATTCTCTTGTTGTATAATAATCTCCAGCGTAATTGGCTTGATCTGTTGGCTCCATCAGCTGGCCCTTTATTTCCTTTCGCCTTCTTCAAGCCACCACACCTGGTTGCTTCCACGCTTTCCACTACGCACCAACAGGCCCCGACGAACCAGATCAGCTGGCGCATCATCGAAATCCATCCAGAAACACGATCCAAGTCATCGATTCTCTCTGCGACAGTGTCGAGTGCTTGTCTTGGACCTTTTGGGTGCCGATTCAGTCAATCAACGCGCTTCTGCCACGACACGACAAGCCCCTGCTGGATGTCATCGTGAGAGCGGAATGTCGGGATGGAGACCGATAATGCATCAACATTCAATGCAAAACCACCCCCACTAAGCTCCGATCAACTCAATTATCTTATATGGAGGTGCGCACGCAGCCTACTGCAAGTTTCCATGCCCGTCATCACTGACCACAGTGTGCAGATACCTTCAAGAGTCAGGTAGGCTGGGCACGGGATCAACCGCGTCTGCGCTGCACCGCTAAACTAATGTTTTCTGTCTAGGCTACGCCGAGGCCGCCGTCAAGCTACAGCGCGACTGGAAAGTCGATGCAGAAAGCCTTCCATTTTCAAAATGCGTCAAAGGCCACGCACTCGTGACGCTGGTGCAGAAGGGTCTCCGGTACCACCATTTATCTCTCACAATTGACGAGGTACTTCTATCCACCCCGTGGCCCAAGCGAGATTCTCGCTCCCGCTAACCCCGATCTAGAATGGCCGACCCTCCAAGCAATTGAATCCGTCCATGTTCTTCTTTGGCCCCGAGAGTGAGAAACCTCCCCGAGAACTGCCCGACGAACCACTCCACACAGCTCCTTCGCCAAATGAATCCATCAATACTGCCTCTCGAAAACAACCTCGTGATGCCCTCTCCAATGGACTTCCAGACGCTTTGTCTGCCCAGCCAGCACCGAAACGAGGCAGAAAGACAGCCGCTAGTTCCGAGCGCAATGGGAGTGTGGCACGAAAACCTTCAGCTTCTGCTCATCGCACTGCCAACCTAGCTGTGTTGGATAGCGAAATGATCAACGGACATGTCTTGCCAATTTCTGATGCAAGATCGCCTTCCGCTACTGAGCCAGGACCCGATGACGTGGCCCATCTGACGAATGGCATCAAGGGCGATGAGCGCATGGATATTGACGAAGAGTCGTTAACAGTAGACCAAAACCATCACGAATCACACCTCGACGTGCTACCGCCCCCAGTTCACACTCTGGTCACAGGAGAAAGCAGAGGCATCCAAGTTGCCCCTGCCAAAGTCACAGACCTCTCTCCATCATCCGCTGTCCTCAACCTCCCTCCTGCGACAAACCATGACGTTTCCAAATCTCTGACCCGGGTCGCGTGGCGTCCCAGTGATACCAGAGTTCTTACAGCGCTTGGCGAGGACTTCTGTGGATTTTGGACCATCGGCGACAAGCCGTCTGATTCTTCCACGTCACCTCCCTTTCAAGAGCTTGTGGAATCAGCACAAGGGAAGCTCACCAGTGCTGTTGCTTGGGAGCCAAGTGGCGACATGTTCGCGGTCGCAACATATAGTGAACAGTCTGGTGACATCCACTTGTTTGATGGACAAGAGCTGGGTATCATGGAAAGTCTAGCCGCTTCGCAGAGGGCGATCACATGCCTTTTGTGGAACCATGACGGCCCGCGACTGCTTGGTATTGCGCCCTACGACTCGGATAATTCTGATAGCCCCCAGCAAGGTGGCTCCTCCATCCTCCGATGGGATTTCACCGATTCACTTGGCCTGGCGGAACCCGCGACGTTATTGGTGCCGGAAATTCTCATGGATATGGACAGCACATACGTCGAAGGCAGTGGAGTTCTCTGCGCCGCAGGCCAAAACGCAGTGTACTACTGCCGAGCTTCTCCAGATTTTGGCATTGAACAGAAATGGACTTCAGAGCCGGGTGGGAGTGACCAGTGGACCTTCGTCAGGTGTGCCTCGAGTGAGGGAACAAATGCAATCCTAGTGGCCGCCTCCGCTGAGACAGGCTCTTTGTGGATGCCAGCGCAAGGCATTCTCAAACGACGCGCTCACGATGCGCCTATCACAGGCCTGGAAATTCGGCCTCGGTTACCGACTATGTTCAGTGCCAGCTGGAAACAGGACTTTGCTACATCATCAATGGATGGTACCATCAAAATATGGCGATACGACGAGGAAAGTTCCTCCATACTATCAGTATGTAAACTCATCATAGGCCACGGCTCGCCGATCATGTCTCTCTCATATTCTCCAGATGGATTTTGCCTGGCTGGAGCCAGCTATGATGTAGTTCGCATATGGAATGCTGAGCATGACTATCATCACATGGCAACCTGGAAGGACGAGCAGAACTTGTGGCACGGCTCGAAGCTGAAAGACGATGACATGATGAGCATGGGCGGCAGGTCAAGCGTTAATGGCGATACCGGCCAAACTAGTGCTGATCACACATTAACGTGGGATGGTGAAAGTAAGAAGCTGGCATTTGGGCTTGGATCACAGGTAAGTCTTGAATACTCTTCTACCTGACTTAATCAGCTGATGATTTCAGGTTGTTGTCATCGATTTCCAGCGATAGAGCGCTTGTACTAACGGATCCTATTTTAACATTACCGATATTGGATCGCCTTGGACATGTTTTTGATAAACTCCCAATGCAACTTAAGTCCAGCACATCAATAAGCAATGAGCAGTGAGCAAACTGTGCTCACATTTCCAACTAATTCCCAGCGCCCAAATCTGACCTGGCGAATCCTGAGACCAGATGCCTCCACGGAAGGCTAAACAACACCTATTCGAGTAAAACCTGGACTGTTTCCAAAGTGTATGGTACCCAATTGTCTGAGCTGGTCGTCGTATCATTAATCATGTATTAGTGGCTGTTTCAAATTCACCCCAGTCTTCTTCGATATTACCTCGAACACCGCTCAATGTCCTCTTCTGGGCACTTCTAGCAGCGCCTGGCCTCGATCTCAACTCTTCTTCTACATCGCGAAACCCTCTAAGCCACGCGGTGACCCCCTCATGCAAAGCTTTCACATCGGATGCGCCGTCCATCCCAAATCCGTGAGATGGCTTTACAGGTTCGTCCACATAGTAGCGACCACGAAACCTCCCTTTTCCTCTGGTCACCACCCTTCGCGAATCGACTGGACGGTTTGGAGTAGGAGAACCATTGACATATCCCTCCAGCCCAGACACTGCGCTCGACATGGCGTTGACTGCGATCTCTCTCTTAGTGCATTCTGACCGCGCGTCACTTAGCTGAATGGTGAGATCCTTATTCTCTTGGACGAGCACTCTGTTGGTCTCCCTCAACATGGAGATCTCTTGAGCGAATTCGCGCAAGCGCTGTTCTTGTTCAATACATCGCTGTGCCACGGCCTCCAACTTCTCGACGGTCAACTGATGAAGATGACCTTGCTCCTGCTGTCGCATGCGCATTGAGTGGACAGTGGCCGCTAGACTGGTGCGGATGGAGTCGAGATCACTCTCTGTGACCAGTGCGACGGCGGTGGCTTCGGGAGTGCGCGACGGGGCAGGATAGGTTGTTTCGGCGTCGCTTCCTTCGCCCGACAGGAAATCATTCTCCAGGGCGGCTTCTATCTCTTCCACAGCTCTTGCGATCTTCCTCCTCTTCTCGCCTCGAATTGGGCCATCCTGCTCACACGCCCAAATTTCGGAGACCAGTCCATTGAGACGATCAGCAATTGCGACTTCAGACGCATCACTCGAGTCGAAGGGGTCCGATTCTTTCTCTAGAGGCGCAGGCGAACGAGTCTGCATGCTGATTGCCGAATCTGTGAAGACGGAGTTGTTGGTCCAAGAGGAGCTCGGCCTGGTTGGGGAAGCGGTGCCAGCCAGATTCAAGACACCAAGGTTGTCGTGATGGCCATCGGCGACTGGCATATTCAGTCTGTCAGGCATTCGGATAAGTGCGGCAATAAGATGGCATGTGCGATCGATGGGATAGTCATTTGGAATTAAAATTCATTTCATCAATTTTGCTAAGAAGACGAGAAGAAAGCAGCCTGGTATCTCAGCGTTGGAAGGGAAAGCAGATCGATAGCGCAGGCGGTGGCTGGATGGGTTCGCACTTGTGGCTCGTGTAAAAGTGGCTGGGTGACATTGATTATTGGCGGAAGTCGAATTTGTGGGGGAAGCATGCAGTGCGCCGTTCACTTCACTAGGGCGTGAGCCGGAGTTTAACCACCGATGTTTCTCCAAAATCATTCGAGTAAGCGGTGACTATGGCTGTGACTCAGTCCATTGAATTTGTTGATTCTCTTTGCTTGCATTAGCAGTGGCTTTGTGTTGTACACGAATGGAAATCTCAAGCCTCGCGTGCTGTTTTGCCCAATTGTAATCTTGACATCGGTCGTTTTCCGAATCCTTTTACCTCCAGGCCATCCAATCCCCCGCATAATCAAGCCTGCGCCGGCCACCCTGCAGCATGGTATTCCTCCTCACACATAATTGCGCTGGTCTCATGGCTTACTCGTCTTAGGAGCAAATACAACCTTCGTTTGAAGAAGTGTGCTCGGTTCTATCCAGGTCCAAGTCGTCAAAATATCCGCCAAACCTCGTGCCCCTGTGCGCCCAGATCCCCGCCGACCTATTCACACCTACGCAAGCGTACTTGAAAGTATCAGAGGGTTCCAAGCTCTCATTTCTGTACGAGAGTGCTGCAACAACAGGTACCATTGGCCGGTATAGTTTCGTCGGAGCAAACCCACTCAAGGTCATCAAATCTGGCCCTGGTCATGGACCTGAGGAAGACCCCTTGCCCCGGCTTGAGAAGGAGTTGGCGCAATATCGAGTCGCAAGCGTACCTTCACTGCGACTGCCTCCGTTGACCGGAGGTGTGATTGGATACGTTGGATATGACTGTGTGCGATATTTCGAGCCTAAGACTGCTCGGCCCATGAAAGACGTCCTGAAGCTGCCCGAGAGTTTTTTCATGCTCTACGACACTATTGTCGCTTTCGATCACTTTTTCAATGTTTGCAAGGTCATCACATACCTCCAGGTACCTGCCACAGATTCGAAGTCCGACCTTCAAGCAGCCTATGCAGATGCCTCTGCGACCCTCCGGAAAACGATATCCACGCTGCAGGCGGAACACATCCCCCTTCCCTATCAACCACCCATCGCGCAAAACCAGCCTTCCAAGTCCAACATCGGTCAGACGGGCTACGAAGCCCACGTGACTCAGCTCAAGAAACATGTGAGCAAAGGCGACATCATTCAGGCCGTTCCATCACATCGAATAGCACGGCCTACTACGCTACATCCATTTAATATCTACCGTCACCTTCGAACCGTCAATCCTTCACCATATCTCTTCTACATTGACTGCGAAGACTTTAGTATTGTGGGCGCTTCACCAGAACTACTCGTCAAAGAGGAAGCCGGTCGGATCATTACCCATCCCATTGCTGGCACAGTCAAGCGCGGCCCAACCCCTGAAGAGGATGAGAGGCTTGCAGACGAATTGCGGAATAGCATAAAAGATCGTGCTGAGCATGTTATGCTGGTGGATCTAGCTCGAAATGATATCAACCGCGTTTGCGACCCGCTGTCCACGCGCGTTGATAGACTCATGGTCGTGGAACGTTTCAGTCATGTACAACACCTGGTCAGTCAAGTATCTGGAGTCTTGAGAGAAGGGGAGAACAGGTTTACTGCCTTCCGCAGCATTTTCCCTGCCGGAACTGTCTCTGGTGCACCAAAAGTGAAAGCAATGGAGCTTATTGCGGAACTTGAGCAAGAAAAACGTGGTGTTTACGCGGGCGCGGTCGGTTACTTTGGCTTCTCGCGGGTGTCATCAGATGGGTCACAAATCGAAGACGAGGGTGCTATGGATACCTGCATCGCACTGCGGACAATGGTAGTCAAAGATGGCGTGGCTTACTTGCAAGCAGGCGGTGGTATTGTGTTTGACAGCGTCGAAGAGGATGAGTGGATAGAGACCATGAACAAACTGGGCGCCAACATCAGGACTGTTCAGGAGGCGGAGAAGAAATACCTAGAATTAGAAAGGCTGAGGGATGGGAATAAAAACGGCCAGGCACTTAACGGTAACACTCCTAGATAGAATCGTATGTTAGCTATACAAAAGCATGCATCCTCCATTTCATCCTAGCGAGATTTCACGTTGCTGGTTCTGTTGTGGCTCGTTGGGTGATGCCCCTGCGCAAGAGACTTTCCATTTCGAACTAGTCCAAAGTAGTACTAGTCCACCGTAAAATGCCAAGCACCCACAGAACTTTTCGTGTGGGAGTGTTGGCTGCGCTTTTCACCAGATCAACCTCCAGCCTCCATCAACATTTCAATCGCTGATTACTGTCGAGGCTTTTCGTCAGTCTTGACAGTCCTATTCGGCAGCACACCGCCAAGATGAAGTTGAACATCTCCTACCCGGCCAACGGGTCCCAGAAGATCGTTGAAGTTGAAGATGAGCGCAAACTACGTGTCTTCATGGAGAAGCGCATGGGCAACGAAGTTCCCGCCGACAGCTTGGGTGATGAATGGAAGGGCTACGTACGATGATCCTGTCATATGAAATTTCGACACATCACAAAGGAGACAATGCTGACAGATTGATCCGATTCAGATTGTCCGCATTACCGGCGGCAATGACAAGCAAGGCTTTCCCATGAAGCAGGGTGTCGTACGTACTACCGTTCCCTAGCTTGGTCGAAAGCGCCAGCGAATATTCGTCAGAAGAAATTTCGCTGAGACTTGATTCATTACAGATGCTCCCCACCCGTGTCAAACTCCTCCTCGCTGATGGTCACTCCTGCTACCGCCCCCGACGAACCGGTGAGCGCAAGCGCAAGTCCGTCCGTGGCTGCATTGTTGGTCAAGATCTTTCCGTCCTGGCTCTTTCCATCGTCAAGCAAGGCGATGGTGACATCCCAGGCCTCACCGATGTGGTCAATCCCAAGCGCCTTGGTCCCAAGCGAGCCACCAAGATTCGACGATTCTTTGGATTGACCAAGCAAGATGACGTTCGGTATGTCTTAATACACTCTAGCTGTCTCAGAAGAGAATGTTTCTAACAACGTACCACCAGAAAATTCGTCATTCGTCGCGAAGTCACCCCCAAGAAGGAAGGCGCCAAACCATACACCAAAGCGCCCAAGATCCAGAGACTAGTCACCCCTCAACGCATGCAACACAAGAGACACCGAATCGCCATCAAGCGAAGACGTGCTGAAGCCGCCAAGGACGCTGCGAACGAGTACTCTCAACTATTGGCCAAGCGTGTGCATGAAGAACGTGAGAAGAGAACCGAGTTGAGAAAGAGACGTGCTTCTTCCATGAGGAAGTAAATCACCCAACAATGACCTCGAAGGAACGTCACCCTTTACAAGCCTGAACTGCAGCATGCCGTTTGACACGTGGTGGGCAAAATTAGGTCCCACTTGAATAGGCATTCTCTGTGGCTGGATGCGGATTGAGTTCTTGTAGGAAGAAGGTTCTCCAAAGGCGAAGCAGGAGAACGTGGGTGGGTGAGAACGTGGTGCCTCGTAGTGTTGCATCACACCTGGATTCCCACGAATTGAGGTCGTGCAAGATTGTTACGCTGCAAGCGCTCCGGGCTTCAGAATACCGGGGCCATACCTAAGAGGCCAAAGCTTGCCAAAAGAAAAGAGCAAATCAATATCATGTGCCACTGTGTCTGTCCACTTAGTTGTTTTCTAGTATCCCTCTCTTCTTCACCTGCTCTCATAAATTGATGAACTGTGTATTTGCACTTTTCCGTCGATGATTGCCCTGCCAATTGAGAGAGAAGAAAGCCTAAGGGAAACAAAGAAAGCGACGCCAAAGACTCGGGACCTTCGCAATAACGCGTCTTGAGCTTTACTGGCCGACCTCGAGCAGAGCCGAAACCCTCCCAAGGCAACGCGGATTCAGGCGCGGGGGATCTACCTTGCGCCCGCGAATTTTTTTTTAAACCCTAGCACTGGCACTACATGACTGACTCAAGTCTCGCACCTACCTTTAACCTTTCATCTGTTCAGCAATATGCGTCTTCGGTAGCAACATCATCCACTTACTCCTCTGAAGGCATGGCCTCTAACTCGATCAAATTGTTGACTGGCAACAGCCATCCTGAGCTTGCTCAGGCTGTTGCCAAAAGGTTCGTGGTCGACTATCCTTTGCTCTTCGCCTGCACCCGCATGTCGCCAAAGCTTCGAGAAGAGTCGAAAAGAATATTTGTGAGCTGACTGTACATGTGATTGTCCTGCAGATTGGGCATCGAGCTTGTTAAAATTATGGTGCTGCAGTACTCGAACCAAGAGACCAGTGTCACCATTGGAGAATCGGTTCGAGATGAAGACGGTACACAACCCTTCCACTCTCATCCTACCCTAGCTTTGATACTTCCTCTACACCGTCATTTTTCAAGGTTCTAATGTGCGACACCGACATACAGTCTTCATCCTCCAGTCCACCCGACCCAATGACATCAACGATGGCCTTATGGAACTCCTCATCATCTGCAATGCCTGTAAAACCGCGTCTGCACGCCGAGTCACGGCCATCCTCCCAAACTTCCCTTACGCTCGACAGGACAAGAAAGACAAATCTCGGGCGCCCATCACGGCGAAGCTAATGGCCAATATGCTACAGACCGCGGGCTGTAATCACATCATCACCATGGACCTTCACGCCTCACAGATTCAAGGCTTCTTCAACGTCCCCGTGGACAACCTGTATGCGGAGCCCAACAGCGTGAAATGGATTCGCGAAAACTTGATGCATACCACCGAATCTGGGGCTCAAGTCGATGGGCCGCGGCAAGAGTGTGTGATTGTCAGCCCCGATGCCGGTGGCGCCAAAAGAGCTACGTCCATGGCCGACAAGCTCGATCTACCCTTCGCTCTGATTCACAAAGAACGTTCGCGACCTAACGAAGTCTCGAGAATGACTCTTGTGGGAACAGTACAGGATAAAATTGCGATTCTGGTGGACGACATGGCAGACACATGCGGCACCCTGGCCAAGGCAGCCGATACCCTCATTAAGCATGGGGCCAGGGACGTGGTTGCGCTGGTGACGCATGGTATCTTGAGTGGCAAAGCTGTTGAGACGTTGAGAGATTCGTCGCTGTCGAGATTGGTCATCACGAACACAGTGCCAATCAGTGAGGACAAGATCGAGGCACTGAGAGTGCCAGACGGCCAAAAGGGGTGCAGACTGGAATTCATCGACATCGCCCCTGTACTTGCAGAGGCAATACGACGGACGCACAATGGCGAAAGTGTGAGTTACTTGTTCAACAACCCCGTTTCATGAGCGTTGTTGGAGCTGTGGATACCGAATATCAGCATAAAGGTTTAGTAGCGGCACATTGAGAACTTCACGACGACCATCTATTACACTTATTCAACGGCATGAGGCGTTTGGGTCGAGTCGAGTGGGATCGTCCCCGTTCCTAATCTCGATTCATTTTGGGAAGATTCTCCTTTCTAGACTAAACGAAAACCCGTCTGCGAAGCGGTAACGCCAGGGAATACGAGATTGTATGCACGTCCGCTCTCCTTTACACTTGCTTGTCTGGCAGACACCTGTTTTCAATCCATAAATGTCATGCTTGAGGGCCACATGATAGGAAGCTGCGATTCCAATCAATTTGAACCCGGCTGCTCAGCGTCTTGATGTGGGTATGATTCAGTAATCCTACGAGATATTTAACCTTTCAAGCCAAAGTGTGGTCCATTAGGGTGACGAAGCAGAAGGAATGGGGGCTTGTAGTACTTGTATGCAAGAGTATATGCCCACGAGGTGAGATCTAGCATCCAGAAGGAAGGAAGGAGTAGGTACCAGTAAAATAATCAACAGTCTGCATATTGCGCGGTGCAGCTCGTAAAGTATAGCTGCGAAGTCAAAAGGTCAGCGCCTGGACTACCTCGCACCACAAATGGAAATTCTCATCTCCAGGATCCATACCTAGGTACCTTGAGTGCTTTAGATATCTACAACAGGCGCTAGGTTAGGCGTGCAAAGGCGAAGATAGGGCAGCCCCTCGGCCCTGTACACTACCGAGGGTTAATATACGATATGCGAGGAATCAAGCATTCAATCCATCTGACCTTCCAGTGGAGAGATGGTCCTTCTGCTCAGTCTTGTTCGATTTGAAATTGCTGAGGTTCCATTTCTTTCACCTTTCCTGACCGCCACAACTTGGTCGCCTTGATCCTAGTATCTCAGGTTGTGCTCGTGATGGGCATCGGGGTTGAGGCAGATGAAGAGCGTACACTTTTTGAATACCTGGTAGGCAAGCCACCTAGTGCTGCCACGCTGCCCAGGCACTTTGCGTATCGGCCTTGGTCTTGTGGACGGTCAAAGGATCGACCGTGCCTCGTTCATGCTTGTTTTTATTACTTGGACTCATGTACGTGACTACCTAGGCAGGTATTGGTAGTGGCGGAGGCCAAATGCCGAATAGACGAGGTTCGGGTACGTTGCATTATGCATCTGCACCACCTGCACCTCCGACTCGGCCTTTCAGCGCCTTTAAATATCCCAGCCCTTTTAAGGCCAACTACGTCTCACCTTTCCACCCCCCCTGGATCCGCAAATAGGGCTGTAGGGGCCGAGGGCGAGTGTGTTTCCATATGCAATTGAGGTCGAGGGAGAGAAGAGGTGTTCGCCATGTTCATCACTTACAATGACTTGGATGATATGCGCGATACGCGAAAGCGTTCGCAGATCAACGCTTTTGTCAATCGTGGTCGCAAAGCCAACAAGATCAAAGCCGCTCAGCGAGAGTCGCGCTCTATTCAATGGCCAACTCAGCAACCCATTCGAACTTCGGCTCCCATCAACCTCGAATCAGACGCATCGATACCTGAAAGACGCATCGTTGATATTCGAGATGCTCGAATCCCCAGAGAAGTCATTTTGGAACTGCTGAGAAGGCGACGCATGTCCAAAATAACCATTCAACTCACCCCTGGTGGTCATCGCAAGGATCCTTTCGCTTCTCTACCCATCCCTCAATCCGAACAGGTCGAATGGGCTACCGATTTTTGTAAGTGCTGAGATCGTCTCTGTTCCTCTGTCTTGTGCTGTTCAACTCCTTTGGCGCACTCACTGACAGCCGCTATGGGACTATAGATACTCACAGTTATTCCGCTATGAATGCGTCCTTGTATACAGACAAAGCCGGTAACAACTGGTTGATGAATACTTTGTTTCCGCTGGCCCTGCAATCCGACATGCTCTGCGAAGCTTTGGTCCTTTCCATGGCGAGATATTCTCAACCCACCACCAAAGATGCTCTGATCCCCGGGGGCGTCCATTTCTCTCACCTACGGTCAAGCGTGCTTGCAAAGTTACACCGCACACTTTCAATGAAGAAAGAAATCTCCACCTCTGACACCACAATCCATACAGTTATATGCCTGATCGCAGCCGATGTCAGTTTCTTTCTGTTGTCAACCACGTTTGAACCTCATGGCTAACAGTTCTGCCAGTTTTTTGCGGGTAACGATGATCATGCAGCTACCCACCTAAAGGGTCTCCAGACAATCGTTTCCCTGCGAGGTGGGCTCGAGAATGGAAATTTCGACCACTATACAAAATATAATCTTGCAGGGTGGGTGTTAAATGCAACAGGGTTCTTCAAAGATATACAAGCTGATGATTAATCGCAGAACCCATGCTCTCTGTCAGTTTGCCGAACAACGTCTGAGAGAATCTTCATCGCCGCTTGTCATATCCGAGACCGACCTTACATATCCATCGCACCCTTTCTCACCACAACTCTGTACAGATATTGCCTCCCTCCCTCTCGGACTGAGTGATATTGCCCTTGATGGAAGAATTTCACACCAGGTCATAGAGCTGCTGTGCCGCCTATCCAAAATGGCCCAAGATATACCCATGCATGCTACAACAGAACAATTGTACAACATATCAATCGATTTAATGACTTATATTACGCGGAGAAATATCTCGATGTTGGAACGCAATCTATGTCTTTTCTGCTTTATTGTTGTGCTCAAGGACATACCAGAACGGAATGAAAGCCAAGCCTTTTATGGCCAATTTCTGGTAAATTTGCGACGACGAATTACGAAAATGTCACAGTCTTTCATGACGCTCGACGGTGTCGGCGCAGACTTTGCTATTTGGGGAGTTGCGATGCTTGTCATCGAGAACAGCGTGGAAAGAATCGGATTGGATGAGACTCAGCGCATAGAGCTCTTTCAAGATCTCCTTGCACGGTTTCCTGTTGCAGGTCGTTGGAAGCAAACGTGGAAGAGCTTGAAAAGGTTCTTCTTCTTCGACTCCTGGAAAGACGAGTTTCACGCATGGTGGACGAAACAAATCGATCAGAACAAAGAACGATCTTGAGATTTCATCGACAAGATCTTCACAACATCCCGATTGTTCAACTTATTTGGTCGCTACTTTGAGGCCAAAATACAACAACAAAACGGTCCATGGCACTTGGCCTTCCAACGAGCTAACCGGTCGGGCCCAAATCTCAAGGTTCAAGCACAGTCTTATGGGCGCCTTTGGCGTTGAAGGCCTCGTCCAGCGCCTTCTCCCAGTCCTCCAACCTGTATTTCGCAGTGACTTTGCTACCATATGGGTTGACTGCATCCCCTTCCCTGTGGAGTTTGACGACGCCTGTCTCAACCAAACTGATTAATCTCTTCACATCCAAGGGTTCATACATCCACTTGCCCTTGATGGTGACATCTTTGCGCATGATCGCGTCATGAGGGATGACAATGTCGGCGGTTCCTCCTCCCATGAGACACATCCTTCCACCTCTCTTCAACGCAAACGCCCCGGTTTTCAAGTGTGTCTTCCCGGCCTCGGGTGGAGAGATGTCGAAATATACGTCAATGGTGCCACCGAGACTTCTCAACGCCTGGAGGTCCTGTTCCCAGTCGCCTGAGAGGGGAAGGGTTTCAACCCTGCTTCGCTTCTCTGGCGCCGCACATTTCTTCAGCTCAGCTAAGACGTCTTGGTTCCTTCCCATGCAGATGACCCTGCCGGCGCCTAGCTCGAGACACAAGTGTACTGCGGCGCTACCGAACGGACCTGTCGCGGGAGCCACCACAACGGTCTCTCCTTGCTTCAGATCGACGCACGATGGGCCCAGTCCACCATAAGGGATCATCATGGCAGTGATGAACATCAAATCACTGAGCTGATAGCCCAACTTGTTGAAGAGCTTGTCCTCGTCAAGGCGGTATACGTTCTCCAACGGGAAACGCACATACTCAGCATACGACCCATCGCGCCAAGCGTCGCGCATGAGTTTCAAGGACGCAGCCGTCGGACCTTGAATGATGGCGCTGAGAAACGTCGCGCCCGCAGCTCGATCCTGGTCATCTCTTCCACGGATTGTGACGTCCAGCAGACACAGATCACCGATCTTGAGCGTCGTGGCGTCGTTGCCCAAAGCCGCCACACGGGCGAGCGCTGACTGGCCCAGCGTCAAGGGTGTCGGGTATGGATACTTGCGCACCCCATTGTACACATTCTTGGTATAGCTGACGATGCTGGCTTGCAGAACCTTGAGAACCGCGGAGCCTGGCACGGGTTGAGGGGTAGGGATTTCCTGGATCGTGGGCGGTTGGGCGTATACGTCCTGTCGGAGGGCTCGATGGGTTGGCGGCAGGGAACCAGTGGCCATGGTGGTGAAGACTGATGTTTATGGTGACTGACTGGGTGTTGAGTGGTACTGAGTAGGATATCAAGTGCTCGTTTGTCAACTTTCCTCTCCGCTTGAGGTTCGTGATAAGCTAATGTCCCGAGCAAAAGGTGACAGGGCGGTGCCGAGGGAAGATCTCGAAGAGGATGTGAGAAGCCTGATTGCCATGAGAGGGGAGAAGACCTTTATATACCTTCTCCCCCTGGCCCATGCGACGCATGTCGTCCACTTCCTCGCTTCCATTCCCATCTCGCACGATAGATGCTAGAACCACATACCAGGGAATTAAAGCCGTGCACGTCTTATGGTAAAATCCATCTAAACACCAGCCCAGCCCATCTTTATCTCCGTCTCCGTATCTGAAGTAAAGCGGACGAAGTACAGACAGCACTGCAAGGCACACCCACCCACCACACCCACCTACCCTGGGTACTCCTCCCTACATCCTTACACATTACCAAACCCCAAGCAGCCAATTAAACGTCCATCATCGCGTTCCTCCCTCTGAAGCAGTTTAGGTCCAGCGCAATACCAAGGATGCCGCTGTAATCAGGTCCTATGTGGCCGTGGATCCTCTGTTCGCTTCAACATGGGTATGGGGTTGGCGCGGGTTCGGCGCACCGTATTTAACCTCTCGGCTTTTCCGAGTCGGAGGAACTCTTCGCATCTGCGCCCATCTTCGACCAACGAGAAATGCTATCGGTGTATACGGAATCTCTGCAAATGAGATGGAGAAAGGCGGGCATATATGAAGACGGGGGGGGAGAGCTTAAGTCCACCAATTGCTTTTGCTTCATCAATCAGATATTTGAGACCGACATGAGCCTTCAAGAGCCGCCCGGGCTAGTTCATTGAAGTCTCTACATATCTAGTACGGCGGCGCATAGACTCGGACATGGAAAGGCTCCAACACTAAAACGCTCCCCTACCAAGGTAGGTACATACATATATGTAAGCAAACAATTCCCATGTCGACTTTTCGATTACAGGCCCGCTAAACTTCACGCTTTCCCACAACAAAGTCATTCCATATGCCAGGAGGTGGTGTGGAATGTCCTTGGTCCTGGTCCTCTCGCTCTCTCGGCCGTCAAATCCCGTCTCCTTCAGCTTGAGCGCCCAGCCTGCTGCTTTCTTCGACCGAGGGGGAGGAAAAGGGAGGGTTGGCTCACGATATCAAAAAGGTTCAACGCTCTTCTCTGTTTCTGACGTCGTGACCTACCATCGCGGTCGACAACGACAGTTTTGAACACCGCGAAACACCGGGACCAGAACAAAAGATGATCAATCGATTTTCAGTTGATGTGTCTCTGGTTTTCGTCCGGCTGAAGCTTTCCTCTCTCCCCCCCGGGTGTGTGATGTCCTTGTTAACGCCTACGTCCAGTCTCACTTGCATACCTACCCGTATGATAAGACAGATACAAGTCTACGACGATCATGGCGCAAAATTGCATACATACGTGGCGTTGGCGTGCGCTGAGGAAAGCCTGAACAGGTAAATGTGAATGTGGTGTATTGGTAATGCATACCACCAAGCGGTAGCGCGACAGGTCTGGTTCCTTTCTTTGGTCACTTTCAAATCTGGTCTTTGGTACGAGTCTGCAGGATCGAGAAGATCTATTTTTTCTCTTCAAGTCCACATTTCTAGCTTTTCGAATACCATGGTAGCCAGGTATCTGGGACCAGTGCAACGTGTGAAGGATATCTTCTCCTGTCAGCTCGACGGCGATGACTTGCTTTTTGTTTCGCAATTGAATCTGTACACAAACGCCTATGTCGCTATGCCCCCCATGCCCTAAACGCTCTGAATGAACTTAATAGCACCCGCTTTGCCAATGTGACTTGCTGTACTGGATCGCGGACTGGGCTCCATAGCCATCTTGAAAGCAAATACACTCAGAAATCGTCCTCGCTTAATGGCAATCAACCCTTCACATCAGAGATTCTTGGAGTCCTTGCTCCTCGTTCGCATTTGTGCTCTCCCTTCTGACAGGAACAGGAAAGGTTCTGTCTTGGTATTTTCTGATGTTGCGACCTCGTTGCTATTCAATTTCACTCGCTCCGATGCAGACGATGACGAAGCAGAATTGCTTGTCTTGGACCCAACCGGGAGAGGGAGATGAGTATTTGTAAATCTCTTTGGTGCTGGAGTTCCATTCACAGAGCCAATATTCAGTCTTCTTAGCTTGCGCACCTTCTTCGTCCCGCTTCTGGTTGTATTCTTGTGTTCAATCATCTGGATCAAACTTTGCAGTGGTTCTGTAGCAAGATATCCATCAGGCTTATGAGTGTTCGATGTGTTCTCAGAATTGGTCTCTGGAGACTTGCCGAGGTCTTGATTTGTTTCGTCTGATGCAGACCCCCCGTCACTCGAATCATCTTTCAAGGGATCGGATCCGTCCTGGAAGGTTGCCAATGTCTCTGCCCAGCTTACATCCTTTTTCTTGCTCTTTTTCCTTTTTTGGTCCACCGATTCTTCTCCCGAG
Source organism: Cladophialophora exuberans (assembly GCA_030068005.1). Classification (NCBI taxonomy): domain Eukaryota; kingdom Fungi; phylum Ascomycota; class Eurotiomycetes; order Chaetothyriales; family Herpotrichiellaceae; genus Cladophialophora; species Cladophialophora exuberans. Next base: position 87,309 of record JANSVK010000112.1, read on the forward strand.
GCAGTAGGTTCTGTGGTAGCACGGGAAATTGCTCTGGCTCTTGCTTCGGCATCCAACTGGATTAATCTGGTCTTGACCGCGATTGCTCCGAATTTGTTAGTCTTGGTGTTCTGTCTGGTGGCAACTGCAATTGACTGAGTCTCTTTGTTGTTAGCAATGAACTCTGAGCCAGCTAGTCGTTTGAGAGAGATGTTACTGGGAAGGCGTTCGGCGGCTTTATGAGGTCTTGGTAGTCGAGTCGTAAGCCGGGAACTTCTTCGTGGAGAGGATTTCGTCTCTGCGTCGTCCTCCGGTAGAAGGTTAGCGGATACATCGTCTGGTTCAGGAGTTACCGCTGAAGTTCCCAATTCAGGCAAATTGGTAGAAGGCTCGGCGTCCTCGTCGTGTGCCTCTTTTCCCGCAGTCAAGCGAGACGAGTCCTCTCGTTCTGCCTGTTCTTTGGCCTCTTTCTCTGCTTTCATGCGAGAAATAAATTCCCACAAGTAGGCTGTGTCGGCTGAGGAATACAAGTTGGCCGATTCGTTGGTACCAGAAGAGGCAGGCTTCGTGGGAGATGCCATTGTGGTAGGTGAAGCCCTCGCGGCCAAACATTGATCAACTGCGGTTAGAGAAGGACCGAGAATTTCAACCTCGATAGAGGGGAGGACTGTGTCTAAGACAAGAGATGGGCCATCTCCTTCTTTTGCAACAGCTCCTTCCCCGTCCAACGCGTCTGGGTCACCAACGTTGAGCAGTAGTGAAGTTGAGTCATGCTCAGTGTCAGTGAGTTTGTCTCCTTGGTCTTCGTCGTTGGTCTCATTAGGTTCACCCGAAATTGGCATGTTTTGAACTTCTTTCTGTATTTCTGGCTCGACCACTTCCCCACATTCCAAGGCCTTTCGTTTTGGACTGGGTGTGCCATGTCCGTCCTCCTCCCATTTAGACCCTACGTAATCGACATTTTCCTTGTCCTCAAGACCAAGATGTGTGACCCGCAGTCTCTTCACTGGTCTGGTATTCAGCCTGCTTGTCTCTTTCCTCCACTTTTGTCCATCATTCGCGCCAACAACGCCCAAAGGGACGCGTTTCCAGATCTTCTGTGCTTCATTCCGTCCTATGAAAGGCACCGTAGGTCGTCGTTCCCACGCTCTAGGTAAGGAAGGGACTCGCTGCGGACTGAGCCCACTAGGCTGTTCCGAAGATGATCGTGTTGTGTGTTCTACAGTATTTTCTTCTTGCATGGATGCGTGATCTTCTGGGAAGCATAGCGTCACTAGGATCGAGTTCTGGACGTTTTTGTCGTCCGGCAAGACGTCTATCTCTGGGGGGGTAGTGGTGAGATTGACTGACGCCATGATGATAGAAGTCGCGCTGGTTCAGCGGCCGGTTATGTAATTAGGTGAAATTCTCACGGCATACCTCGCGCCGTCAAAGGTAGCCAACAAAAGGAATAGAAGGGGCAAACCATAGATGATTACAGGCAATTGGGAAAACGCAGGCGCGGCTTGATCAAACACCGCGTTCAACCTACGAACTCGCGTGCTGTTTACCAGGACAAAAAAGGGTTAGCGTCGAAGTTGGGCTTTCACTCATCTTCAAGCTCTGCCCTTCACACGTTCAGGTGAATTATTCACTTCTTACACCAGAACAAAAAAAGATTCAGAACTATTAGACATGTATTCTCTGCTCGTCGCAGTGGACAGTACATAACATACTGCCAAAGTCTATAATTTCATATACACATGAACATAACCCTTGGTCTCCTTGGTTTCGGATATTACTCCTTGAGTTGACAGTAATAACGTGTGCAACTCTCATCCTTCGTCGCAACATCTTCAATTCAACCAGGCCGTCCAAGAGTACCAAATCGCTATGCAAAACATGCTGATCCTGGTTTACATGGTTTCAATACGTGTGTCCATAACTCATTTCAGCCCGCCATTCCCCCAAAGATTTTCCAAAACTCCGTAAAGAAAAAGTGTCGTACCACCCGTGCTCGTAGCAGGTTTTCTTGTGACGTAAAGTGTAAAATGATGATGCTAAGGACAGACAAGAATAGCAATAGTAAGCATTAGTTGTACTTTTCAGTGTTGTGCGTAGAACATGTTTTGCATGTATTCGCCTTGTGGGCGTGGGTAGGCAGTGGGAGGTGCACTTTGCGGAGCCATGGTGACTGGGCTGCTGTTGTTGACAAAAGGTGCGTACTCCCAGGATGGCATGCGAGTGACTGGTGCCGTCATTGGGTGAGCCTGCAACGACATAGAAACTTGAGTCACGGGCTGTCCATTCTGGTAGATGTAGGTTGGGTTGACTTCGTAGCCAGGTGCGTAGACGGGCATTTGCAATTGTAGATCCGGTGGAGCTGTCATGACTGGTGCTGATACAGTGCGCATATGCATTGGCTGTTGAACGTATCCCATTTGATGGTTAATTGGGTAGCCTGTAGCAGCCATGTACTCGTGATGTGGGGACGAGGGATATTGATACTCGGACATCGTCTCCGCATTGTAGATTGATGACGCTGGTGTCAACAGAGGGGCTGCTGTCGATGAGTAGCTCGCCGAGTACTTGGAGATGATTTTCTTCAGGGCAGTACTCAGGATCTTCCATGGAAAGACCTTGACATCCTTCTCAATGTTTCTCGGTTTGGGATGCGGGAAGCCCATGATAACCTTGAAGAATTCTTCGCTGTCTGATCTAGCTTTGGAGACAGTCATCGGTCTGAACCCTTCCAAATTGCGACGAATGCGGTTCTTCTCCTCGACGGTGAAGCGAACTCCGACCAAGGACTCGAGTAGGTAGATGGTGTCGACCGAAGTGACGTAGAACTCGTTCTTCTCTTTCCACCAGATGCAGCTGATGCAGATGTTGCTGGCATGTCGCTTCTCGGGAGCAACGCCTTTGAAGCTGGCAGAAATGGTACTACCGCTCTGCTCGCGTTCGAACACCACAAGGCGACGGCGGGCTTCCTTTTCTTCAGGAGTCCAATCATCCTTCATGCTCTCCAAGTCACCTTTGAGCTTAAGGTCAGCCTTGAGAGAAGTCATAGAGTAAGGATTGAAGTTTTCGGTTTGACCGACAGCCATGCTAGTGAAAACTCCTGGAGGAGATTGCTGCATGGTCGAGGTGCGAACCAGTCGTGGCAAGGACGACTTAAGAGGAGAGCTCGTTGCTGGCCGTGGGATGGGAGTCATGGGAGCTCCAGGGCTTTGCTCGCTCTTGACAGTAGTGAAAGAGGGGCTGAAGCCGGGAGTGTGGGGGGAAGGGGCAGCCAAAGAAACTTGCGATGCGGTTGAGGTAGAATAGTGGTGGCCAGAAGCTCGAGGAGAAGCCCCATGACTTGCGCAGGCAGGAAGACCAGTGCTGCCCGTTGGGGTCGGGACGAAAGGTGAGTACGGCGAGGTTTGCCCGCTCAGATCGTAGTAATCGCCATTGGGAGATTGAACTTGAACTTGGGCGAGCACCGCCTTCTTCTGAGCTGGAAGGTCATAGTCATCTTCAAGTGAAGCTTTGCGCTTGAGAGGCACGCTTGCAACGCTCTGGGCCGACGGAACACGTTGGTGAGGAACTCCGAAAGTCCTGGGATCTGCGTCTTTGACACTTTGAGATTCCGCAGATGGAGTACTACCATGGACGAAACTCTTTTCAGACGAATAGTCGCTTCCTGGGACATATTGGAAGTCGATGTCTGGAACATTTCCGGGCTGGAGAAGAGGATGATGATCATATGGTGTTGGTGGATAACTGCCATAGAACATGGTGTTCTCCACGGTAGGAGGTTCGAATTCTGAATTTCAGTTAGCCCACGAACATGATCTCTCTCGTGTCTTGACTTACTCATGAGCCCTTGCTGAGCCGCCCCTTCATAGTTAGACATGGAGAAGAGCTGATCAGGTTTGGCCTCGAGGCCGACCTGAAACTGACTGGCAAATGGCTCTCCTGCGAGGTCTGCAGGATCGAATGTATCGTCTACTATGAACGGGGTGCGGGAGTCTGGGAAAGACTGAGGACAGGTCAGTATATGTATCAGTATGGAATGCAAAGCCCGACATCGTGACAGTGGAGGCTAAAACAACGTCAGGGATGTGCGAGATTACTTACCTGAAAGTGGTTGTAGGTCATGGACGCCAGATTGACGGTATTGAGGGGGAAAGTTTTACAAAAACAAAAAAAGGACTAAGCGAGTGACTGGGTACTAAGCGAGTGTGGTGAGGCTAAATCTTGCCTCGAATCAAAACGAACGGTTGTTGCGAGATATTATGGCGATCTGGTTGTCTGAAAGATGGTGACCGCGGTTGTCCAGGGGTACATTCGAAGATCAGTAAGAAACCGATGGACGAATGATGGATGAGGAAGTAGGAGTTGGCGGCTGGCTGAAGATGCTGGGGCGAGGCAGGAATCTAGGCCGCTGCTGCCAGGTTGAGAGATCTGAGATGAGACCAAATGCGTGTCGTTCCCGAAGAGGTTCGTCGATCGGGAACCTGAAGCAGGCTTAATCTCAGGAACAAAGAATTCCAGCCAGGTGGAACGAACTATCAACACTGATCAGCCAAACTATTCCAGGCGAAATCGCAATCCAGGGCCGGAAAGGACATGCAGGGGATTCTTACAGTTTGTTCAAGAGAATATGGAGATGAATGGTGGCAAATATCTGGTAGATATTCCAAATGTCGGGGAGCTGGAGGGATCAGACGCCGATGCTTGCGAGAAGTCAGGCAACTGGTTGGAGAGCGTCAGTGAGACATTCAGATGTATTTGACGAGGTCCGATGGTATGGGAATGAAGGACAATTTAATGAAAAATAAGGATGGGTTGCTGAAGCAAGGAGCCCGGCGGAAGCCTTCTGACACCGGACAGGGCGGCTAAATCTGGAAATCAAGGATGTTGAGTACCAAGAGAAATACTCACCCGACAGACTGGATTCCAATGTTGGCCAAGATGTATACGAGCTAGAAGAGTTCTTCCTTCTCTTGCTTTTCCGGATCAATCCGCAGAGTATACCAGGTGGATGGTAAATAAGCGGAAGGCTGCGCCGTGAGCGAAGGATGGATTATGCAAGATTTCCAGGAGGTTGGCACTCTGTACCACAAGACAATATACTCCAACGGAACAGATACCGAGATATCAAGAAGTATCGAAGTCGAATTGGGCTATAAGAGAAGCAGGTCCTCTGATCCAAGCGAAAGTATGTGGTTGAAGGTAAATTGAGCGGATTTTCGACGATTTGTGTGGCGACGCTTTCAGAGAACAAGTTCGAAAAACGAAGGACGTGAGCGATTGATGTCCGACGAGAGGTCTTCGAAGTCGTAGAAAGCGAGTGTGGTGTGAAGTAAAAACGAAAGTATGGTCTGCGAACAGAGCCAGAAAAAGTGAGCAGCGAGGGTGAGTATGGGAAGGTGATGAGATGGTCCAGGTGGAGCGGAAATGGGAAGAAGAGGAGCCGAGGACCAGGAGGGGGATCAAAAGGCTATATCGGCCTCGACCTGTTTAGAGATGGCAAAGGAAGGACCCGGCACGGATCAATCAGAGGGCTCGAAAGTTGCTCAGCGAGTGCACGGGAGAGAGTCTGCACAAGTTGAGGCAGGCTTCGTGGCAGTGAAGGGACTAGGAAACGCAGGGAGTGGTTGAAGAGGGGCGAGCCGGGGGTGGTCATCCACTCCCTGGAGGAAGGACGCGCCAGGCAAAGAACAGACAGGATTAGCACCAAAAGCGGGGACTAGCCGGTGCCAGTGAGCCTGGAGGCCAGTGACTGGGTGACTGTCGTATCAGCCACCACGGGTACCAAGGGCACCAAAGGGCAATACTGGTACACCACCCCGGGCCTGGCACAGAAGGTCAGCCCAAGGTGAGGGCAAGGTAAGGTGAAAATCAGTGCTCCCACCGGCATTGGGCGGCTCACTTGTCACTTTTTCTTTTTTCTTCTCCCAGGGGGTGTTGTATCCGAGGCGTGCACAGCCGCACTGACCTCCTCGAAGGGGAAAGAGAGGGGCAAAAAGAGAGTTGCAGAGACTTTACCAGCGAGCAAAAGATGAGGTCACTGTCAACCCGCTTGATAGGAAGGTAATCCTGGTCGGGTTAGAAGGGATACACTGTGATACCACTGGCCTCTCTCTGGCCTCCCTCTGGCCTCCCTTCCCCTAGCCCTAGCTCGCATTGAATGGCCACTTCCCATGTTCCCCTGGGCCAGTGCCAGACACAGTCACTCCACGCCAGATCCTTGCTCACGCTCTAAACTTAGCAAACTTGGTCCACCAACCATGCAGCCGAACACGCTAACCCGCTTTCTGCCTCAACGCCTTGAGCCACGGGCGACACGCCAGGCCGGCTCTGGTTACTCCAGTCCTAACGGAGAATCCTCTAACGTCGAGACACGCCAACGTTTGTGCCCTTCAAGTATAGCAGACGTCGCTTTCTGCTGGCATCAATGTTCAGCGTTTCAAAACATACAACACGTGGGGATTCACCAGCCATCGCTCATATACGGGGTAGGTTTTGTTTGTGATGGAAAAATCCCATCCCCTTATCTATTGTGAAGGCTGGAAAAACCCGCAGTCGAAAGGAGCGCAAGGAGCGCCAGGTGTGCCAGCCTGAGTAAACGGAAAAATTCGTTTTGGCAGCGTCGGCCGCATTGCCCAGTCGAGCATCGCTGGTTCGCCACTCTTTCCATGGTCACTCACTGCCACAATCTTCGCTACGCTACTCGTACATTGTACATCCCCATCAAGTACATCATTCAGACTCCATATTGTTGCAGCAACTCACGCACCGTGCACTTTTGGTGCTTGGTCCTTGTACCGTGTCCGGCTAATAATTCCTGAAAAAAAGGGGTCTCCAGCTCATGCGAGTCCAAGCTTCACCCGCACATGATCTTCGCCCGGTCTCTCGTTATTATGTTGACCAGCAACAGACCGGCGCAGTGCTCCGTACTTCCCCTATCACAGTCGCGGCCTCGGTTATTCAGCTGGTTGTCTTCACTCCTCGACTGCAGCATAAGCGAGGTTGGAAACAACTGACTGCAGTAGTGTGTCCCACGATTTTGTGACTGGCTCTTTCAAGCTCAGCATCATTATCTACTGAGTTTCGTTTGCAGAGTCCTTCGGCTGCCATTGTGAACAAGTCGACGCTATTGTTGAGAAGACTGGTCTCTTCTGAATCAACTGGTGGGCCTCAAGCATCTCAGGCTTCAGTCAGGCGTCTTGGGCTCCGTAAGCATCCAACAAATATCTGACAACTTGTCACTCTCACATCCAACATTTCTTCCTTACTTCCGGTGATTCCCGGATTCAGACTCCACAGTCTTTCGATCTACGGAGAAAGCCCCGTTGAGGGCTTTTAAGGATCACGTTGTGTCCCATTGTCAAGAGACGATCCCTTGACAGGCATGCTATCCACTTCACTCTGGTCGCCCAGATACTCGTACCTAAAAGAATTTTATACGGGCACAGTACACAATTGACAAGGGTACCGCTTTGGCTAGGGCACTGCCATCGGATCGCTCTGATCCTTGGTCTTCTGCATTCCTTTGACTTTGCACTTCACCATAATTCGCCTCGGCCCGCGTTTGGGCTGACCTGTCACTCCTCCTTTGGAATGTTCATCTCCTGCGTTTGCTGACTAGACGAATCAAATATCATGCGAGACGCGTGATCCTCTAGACGCGTCGATCAAAAACGCAGTAAGCAGGGGAAACGAGAATTCTTTTGAGGCTGTGACTTTTTCCCTGTGTGTGTTTGCATGGTTTGGCACGGGATGTGCTGCGCACTATTTTTACCCTTGCATCCTCGCTGGTTCGCTTAATCGAGGGGTCTCTGCCCTTGCAGCCTCAGGTGCGTTATCAAGGAATAATTGTTTTCTCAGTATTGGCAATGTCGTCACTGCGCAGAATCGTAGGCACGGTCCACACAATTGAACAAATTTGCAGAATTTTCGTGTTGGTCCTTTGGTTGCTTGGAACCACATGCCGGACAGGTACGAGCCTTGTCGAGACCCTGCTTTCGGGATGCCATGTTCCGTTGCAGGTACATGTATCGTGGTACAAACCGAGTCTGCAAAGGGGGCATCAATGTCATTCTGCGACGACCAAGTGCTTGCATCACAAACGCTTCGACTTCTCGAGACAGCTTACAAGTTTCTAATTGAGGGTCAAACTAGCATTTCCAAGGGCGCAGGGTCCGTCGATCCGATCGACAAAACCCTTCCCACGTCGTGCCGTCCCTTCGAGGCCCAACCCAAGGATTTCGGTCACCAGGCTACCAGAGTCTGACAAGGAGACCATGAGACAAGACAAGACTACAACTGCCGAACACGGATCGTCAGTTCGCCCTTGTACTGCAGACACGAGATGTGTTGTCAAAACTCAGGGCACCGAATATTTCTCAAAGTCTCTAGCCAGTCGTTGCGCCAAGCGGTACTTGAGAGGCTGCACCAATGTTTCCAACCGAGCTAGATGACGAAGTCTGTGTCCTAAAGAAGGCGAGTGTCCCTGTTTTTGTGTTCCCAATTTGGTTCCTTGGGCTTGACCGCCACAGGCCAACTCGAGATGTGACATACGAAATCTGGAATAAGGGCTGCTCGACCATCTGGCCGGATCGTGTGGCCTGTGCGCATTTGCCCCTGGGGCGATCATTTGCGTTGGACAGGACCTGCATGATCTGCATTGTTGTCAGTGTGTCAGTTCGGCCTGGACACAAGCATTGATTGCCTCTCATGCCTCTGAGCCAACCGATATGCTTCCGGCTATTCGGAAACCAGAGAAGTGATCTGTTTCGATGCGATTGCCTGGTTATCGCACGCCACATGAATTGCAAAAATAGAGACGCCTGCATCACGATGGACCAAGCAATTCATGTGAATTGAAACATGGTCCCCGAGATCTTAGAAAGGCTATAGACAATCATAGCCTCATGTCCCCGAGAATCCTTTGCCTGACATTCGAAGAGGGAGTTGTCTGTGAGGCACTGCGCTACGAACTTCCGTTCCAGGAAGAACGAGCTAATAATACATTCACAGCTTGCTCTCTGCGCCATCTTTAGAAATCTCGACCACTAACTTGCCAAACTGGCTTGCCTTCTTCATGTCCTCGAACAGGCCGTTGATGGCATCCAAGTCAAAGCCCTGGACAACTCGTGATACTACTGGCTTGATGTTGTTGGCTTTGATGAAGTTTACCATGTCAGTGAACTCCTTTCGGGATCCCATGGTTGACCCTTTAACTTCAATATTCTTCAGGACTGCCTGCATTAGGAAAGGCATCTTGGGTGATATGGTCATGCCGTAGACCGAGATTACACCGCCTGGCTGCAGCATCAATTAGTATTCTGGCACCATAATTGCCTTCGGGGGCCCATACCTTGAGCAGTTTGGCACCGACTGACACCACGTCGCCACCCGCGCCATCAACAATGGCATCCAGCTGCTTGTTATCTGCAGGCAGCAAAGCCAGGAGTTTCTTATCCCAGCCTTCTTCCTTGTAATTAACCCCACCCTTTGCACCCAAGCTGATAGCCTTTTTGATCTTCTCTTCACTTCCACTGCTGACGAAGACATTGGCGCCGGCTGCTTTGGCAAACTCTAGAGCGAATAATGCAACTCCACCTCCAATACCAGTGATGAAAACGTTCTTCCCTGACTTGATGTTTCGTTCGCCGCACTTGACCATAACTGCTCGCCAGGCGGTCAGACCTGTGAGCACAAAAGCAGCGGCCTCGACCGAGGAGAGATGTCTCGGGGCTTCCTCAAGCTCCCCTTCATCGACACACATGTATTCTTGAAGTGTTCCATTTGGATTCGTCTTGGTGCCGCCGAGGATCTTGTAGCCGCTCTTTTCCTCCGGTCCATCAAGACTATCTTTCCAGCCCGTGCCCGGATTGATCACGACCCTCTTGCCCTTCCATTTGGAGTCAGCGTCACTGCCCACTGCGATTACCGTACCGCAGCCATCGGCCAAAAGAGGAATACCAAAGGCTGTTCCTGGGTAGAGGTGTTGACGGATGAAAAGATCTCGATGATTCAATGCAGCTGCATGGATTCGAATCAACACCTCCTTTCCTTTCGGAGTAGGCTTGGGCACCTCGTCGAGGGAAAGCGGGTAATACACTTGGCCTGGTTTGCCATCGACTTTTGATATTGAAATTGCTTTAGGCATAGTGCTTAAGAAACTTTGTGGGATGCTGAGCTCTCGCTGACGCTTGGGGGTGTCGGTCACGATACTTTCACCTTAGGTGGCGACGCGCTTTAAACAGTCACCTGTCGTTCACGGCAGGGTAGAGCAGATTAGAAATACAGAGTCGGTATAATCTCGCAATCAGTGAGAATACGGAGTTCTGATCGTGAGAAAAGGAGTGGCCTTGTACTGTCCGAGTCTGTTGAATGCGGGCAGTCCGGTACAGTGACCGAATGAATGACACCATCAACCGAGGCACAGATCCCAGAGATTCTAATATTCCGAATCGTGTGGTTGTGTCCACGTGACGGGTGAGAATGGCGGAGGTGGAAAAATCATGTTCCATACTCGGAGAAAGAAATCGCACTCATTCCAGTAGGCACAGTGGCACTCTGGCGACCCTGGAACCTGGGCACCTGGGCACCTGGCACCTAGCCGCGCAGCGCAGAATTGCTCGTATTGGCCAGGACACAGTACGAAGCGGCTCGATGCCAGGTGAGAGATCTTGTCAGCAACGAAACATATATACTGGCGCTTTACAACCTGGTCTTATTGTTTCCTTCGTTTCTCGACTTCGTCCTCGACATCGCACACGAAGAAAGCACGCCTGAACGGCGACAATCCCATCTGATCGTCGCTGCTTTTCTTGCTTGCTCGGACTGCGCTCACAAAGCACGCCGAGACCCCATCATGAAGGATTCTTTGCGAGGCCTGACGCTCAGGTGCTGCCGTGATTGGGCAGCCGCACCCCGAACAACCTATCATGCCCGAAAAGGTGTTCTGCGCGCCACCCAGCCACGACGAAAGGGGTTTGAGATGGGTCCAGAGACTCCCTAACAGAATTTCAGGCGGCCTCGGCGGGTTGCTTGGTTCTTGCTACCCGTCGAACAACTCTGTTCAGTGGCCCAGGGCAGCTGCGGGATCTTGGCTGCTGCAAACTGCGGCTTGATTTCTATTCCCGCCATGGGGGCGTGGCCTTTAGCCCCCATCGAAATCTCGTAACTGCCCAAATTCGAGTTTCAGCTCTATTAGATTGGGATCACGCTGTGGCACTTGCAAGTTCTTCGCAGCTTGAGCGGCGACGTGATCTTGCAAACTGTGGACGCTCTTGCAGACTGCATATACACACTGTCTGTCCCAGAAACAGTGCAGTTGCCATCGAGCAAACCCGAGCACAAGAATACGACTCGAGTGTGACGAACGAAATTCCATTACTAACTTGACCCTTGACCCCCCTATTCCACCCTAACACCTCATGCGTACAAGTTTTGTATTTTCCACAGCTTTCTATCTCTGTTTCCAAGGCCGCCAATATGGGCTCATTTGGAGAAGTTACTGAGTTCGGCCACGGCTTCAAGGCGCAATTCTTGTTTGATCCCAAATATACGAATCTGAATCATGGTATGCCATCAAATGTTAAGCCTCACTGCCAAGCCACCTGCTTTATCGGATAGCTGGCACGTCAACTTCAAGGACAAGACCTAACACACAATCTGTTCAGGTTCGTTCGGCAGCTACTCGTTGCCCGTTCGCAATGCTCTTCGCGGGTACCAGAAATTGGCAGAAGCCGCTCCTGATAAGTTTCTGCGCTATCAATACATCGACCTCTTGGACAAGTCGAGAGAAAGGATCGCGACGCTCCTAAATGCCCCCACCGATGAATGTGTTTTCGTAGAAAACTCAACAGCCGGTAAGCGAACTTTTTCGCGTTGTTCTCTTCCCAATGAATCTAATGACACAGGCATCAATACTGTATTGCGCAACCTACAATACAAGGAGAAAGACTGCATTATCTATTTTGACACCATCTATGGAGCGATCGAGAAGACATTGGCTTCCTTGATAGAAACAAATCCCCAGCTTCAGTTGCGCAAGGTCGGACATGGCCAAGACTTCGCATACTCGCTACCTTGCACCCATGCGGAAATCCTGAACGCGCTATCCCAGACGATCTCGCGAGTTCTGTACGATGGACTCACCCCCAAAGTGTGCATTTTTGAAACCATCGTTGCCATGCCCGGAGTTCGTTTTCCCTTTGAAAGGATCACTAGGATGTGCAAAGAGTATGGGATTCTTAGTCTGGTTGACGGGGCCCATGGTGCTGGTCAGATACCGTTGAATCTGTCTCAGCTTGATGCGGATTTCTTCGTCAGCAACTGCCACAAGTGAGTGATCTTAAGCTTCAACCCCATCTTTTCCACAATGATAGAGCAAACAGAAAGCTGACATGATGAAAGGTGGTTGTACACCCCACGAGGCTGTGCGGTTTTCCACGTGCCCAAGAGAAATCAGCATCTCATCCGGACAACCTTTCCGACCTCACACGGTTACGTGCCCCGGTCATCTGCATCAATTCGAAATCCTCTGCCTCCCAGCGACAAATCAGGCTTTGTCAACCTTTTTCAGTTTGTGGCTACGGCTGATAACTCACCGTTTTATTGTGTACCAGCAGCGATGAACTTTCGACAAAATCTATGTGGAGGTGAAGAGGCCATCTACAACTACATTCGCGACATTGCGCAGAGAGGAGCAGATCTTCTTGCCATGCTCCTCGGGACTGAAGTCATGGATGACCTGGACGCCGGATATGGACTCCGAACGATGGGCAGCTACGAAGCTAGTGACAAACGTGATGGAGGCCGGATTGGCTGGTCTGGTGGTCTTCGAGACTGCGCCATGGCCAACGTGCTGCTGCCGGTCACAATTGTCGGGGCCTCATCTCGGGGCAGTATCAGCATGGGACCAGGAGGAGCGGGCAGTGCAGGCGGACTTTCCCCGGCATTACGCCAATCATCTTACGGATTTCCCAGTGCAAGCGTCGCGTCTCAACTCCGATCGTCGTCTGCCAGTTCAGCAGGTCTCTTGGGCGAACCCAAGCGTTCAACCTCTCCGCTGAGCTCACCCAGTCTCCACTCGGCAGGTCCGATCATCATCCAAGAGGCAGACGTACTAACACACGTTGCGTGGATGGAGAAGACGCTCGTGGACGAGTTCAACACATTCGTGTGCATCTATGAATACGACGGCAAGCTCTGGACTCGCATCTCAGGGCAAATCTACCTGGAACTGCGAGACTTTGAGTGGCTCGGTGGGGTTCTCAAAGGTCTGTGCGAACGAGTCAGGATGGGGGAGAGTTTGCGGGGGAGAGCAAGGACTCCGGGGATTGAGAAGTCGGAATTCGAGGCTCTGAGCTTGAAATCGCCCGTTCCATCGAGACAGAACACTGGAGATATGCTAAAGAAGTTTGATGTTACCCAAGGCGGATGGGTCAACGCGTGAGATGTGCAGCTTGAATGAGCCTCCAACCGGGGGTTTCCGAAGTGTGACGGCGTTTTAGGAAGGAGAATTATCAACTTTGCTGGCCAGGTTTCATGACGCTATGCCCTGGAGAATACACACAGGTGTTTCTGTTCTTTTGTTGAGGAGTCTGGAGCGGCCGAGGAGATGGTCGAAGGCTGTAGTCATAGTTTGACTGTGTAAGTGCATGGTGGCGGAGAAGGCCACTGTTTGATGATTTGATGTCTGGGGCTGTCACGTTGTACGTGTTAGTCATATGGGATTGCATTCCACCTGTACCGTTACTGCAGCGTCAGAATTCGAGGTGATTCCGCCATGGAGGTGAATATGATGGCATTTTAATGGCCACTGCCGGCGACTCGTGCGTAGAAAAGTCTGCAGGACACGTGAACTGGAAGGAGGCTAGACGCCAAGCAGCAACAAGATGCCACTGGCACCACTGGCCGGGGATTCCTAGGTGCCAATAACCGCTAACAGGCGGGCTTTAGGAGGGCCGAGGGGGGCTGCTGAGCGCTAAAGTCCTGGAAAAAAGAGCCTACGAGGGAATGCCTAAGCTGGCACGCTAGTTAAGCACCCCGGATTTTCGGATTAAAAATCGATTCCTCCTACGTAATTGCAGGAATTCCTGACACAACAGATTCTTTTCTAGCTTTCGTCGCCATCCAGGCTTTTGACCTCGTGGTCTCTTGCAACAATCTCGCTGCTGCGCCCACCGTGCCGCTGTCTACACCAGGAAATCGTTCCGTGGAATTCAAAGTAAAAGCGGCTAACACGCATTCCCCGTGTCCAGTCCTTCCGCTTGGACCTCTAGCTGGTCGCCGCGTGATTCGGACTCGAGATGAGCAAAGACACCGCACCATTTTTAACGGGAAAAAAATTCTCAACCAAAACCCAAAAGTATGATTCATGGCCTGCCGTTAACTGCTTAGACGACAAGGCTGCTGGCGAAAATCCAACGTATGCGTTATGTTATGATCACGTCGCTACTGCAAAACAATGACACAGAATCTTCCATTTCCCGCCTCTCTCCTGGTTTCTATTACCCCCATCTTTCCTAATATTTTCCTAAGGGTACATTTTTTCTCCTCCGTGTTTACGTTTTTTTCACTGCATGCTGCATCCTGCATATTTCCCCAGAGTTGGCGGAGTACACTTGAAGCGGTCTGTTATTTCTTGTCAAGTCTTTACTGGGAGGTTTCATTAAGAGCGTCGCCTTCGAACTTACCATGTCTACTACTACTACCCCCCAGCATAGCCAGAAGTCTGACCTCCCTAATCAACACGAGAAACCCACGGAACTGTCCTTACGAGAAGGCCATTTTCAACATCATCTTCTATTGCCTCCAGAAGACATGAGCAATGCTTCGAGAAAGTTCTCATATGCCTCCGTTAAAGAACAAGCCGGTAAGTGTTTCCCTATATCTAACCACGGATGATCGAACCCGACCCATCGCTGACCACCCACCTCCCCACAGATGATGGCTTACCACAGTCATTCGAGTCATCACTGTCGTCCCGAGATCTAGAAGAGGTCGAATGGATTGCCTGGCCGTGTAGTCCATGGTGTAGGACCAAGGGACTTTGCTCTCACCACTATGTCGGCACGCACGAGGACCATGTCCGAACGAGACTGGAGGGCTACGCTCGTAGCAACCCCAGAAAGTTGGACAAGATTCTGGACGAGCTAGATAAGCGCCGTGCTGCCCAGAAACTCTTCGATCTCCAATTTGCCAAGGAAATTACCCAGTGCTATCGTTCCCCTGTCGATTTCAGTCTCGAAGTATGGAGGGAGCGGATCCGAGACTCGGTTCGTCTGAGGGAAGGACTCGATGGCACTCTGGAAGACACAGCAATCGCGGACGATTCAGACGACGGCGTGTCCCAGGCGTCCAAACCCTTCCAGGAACGATCAATTTCTTGGCTGGAATCGATGCCTGAGGAGGTGTTGGAGCTGATCTTGTCCCACGTCACCGTCGACCACACAGCAGACCCCTATGCACGGCCACATGTCGACTTGGCTTCTTGTGCGTTGGTGTCCAAAGCACTGCAGGGTGCAGCGGCGAGAGTCTTGTACCGCCATGTGTCGATGCCGCAATCGAGAGCCTTTGCGAAATTGATGCGGACTCTGAAGACGACACCCCAGTTGGGCGAGATGGTCCAATGGCTGGACTTTTCGCACTACTCGAACATGGGCTTCGGCAGTGCGAGGAGCACCCGGAACCAGACTCCCTTCCTCAAGCCAGAAACCCTCAAGGCCTGCCTGGACGTGATGCCGAATCTACAAGCCTTTCTGGTGCATGAGCACGTGGACGAAGAGCTTGATAGCAGCATTATTTCGAAATTGTTTGACCTGCCACTCATGCAAGCGCTCGACTTCTGTGCCTGCTCGTCTCGTCCCTTCGCCGAGGCATTCACCGGCGTGGCCATGAGCCTATCATCTCCTTTGGCCAGCCTCAAGCGCCTCTCGCTGCATGAATGCACCACGCTACAAGAGCCCGTCTTGGAAGCGCTCCTTCCTCTGCTCCCGAACCTGACACACCTGGACGTGGCACACACCTTGATCAACGACCGAGCACTCCTGTCCATCCCACCCACCGCTCGAATCACCCATCTCAACCTCGAACGCTGCACGCACCTCACCGGCGCCGGCGTGATCAAATTCCTCACCACCCACCCAGCCGTGCGCGACAACATCATCTACCTGAACCTGGCGGCCGACGCCTCGCGCCACAGACTCCTCCGCGAAGACGACGTGTCCACACTCCTGGCTTCGCTGCCCTCAACCCTCAAATCTCTCAACCTCAACGGCGCTAAAATCAACCCGTCCCACATCCCCACTCTGCGCCAACTAGCAACGCACCTCGAAGAACTCGGCCTGCGCGGCGCCAGCCTCAGCCTAGCAAGCGACATCATGCGCCTCTTCAAGTCTGACCCAGCCGACAACTCGACCGCCACAACCACCGAGTATAAATCCACGCTCCGCTACCTCGACCTCAGCCTCATCTCGTCCGTGACCCAGCTCTCCCTCTCCTACAGCCCCAGCCCGACCTCGATGCTCGACTCGTCCACTTTACCCCTCGAAGTGATCGAGCTGGGCCAGGACGTGCTGGGGGAAATCAAGCGGCGTCAGGGAAACATGCGCAACAAGGACCGCGGGAGTCTGGAGTGGGTCACCAAGGAGCTGGGCCGCAGGGGCTGGTTCGTCAGACGCCGGCTTGATGGCACCGCTGGTGACGATGGAGCGAGGGATTGGAAGATGGGCGCACGGTGGTGGGGGATGAGGAAGATTCCCGTCGTCGAGCAGGATGTCGGTGGCATGTATGGGTATTTCATGTTCAAGAGGTCTTGAGCATTGTTTTTTTATTGCTGTTGAGTTGAGTTTGGATGGGTTTCCCTTTTGGTTCAGATCAAGTTGATTTTCATATGGTCTTGGTTTTCCCCTCATGGTTCTTGGGTATTGCACGCCTCAACTGGATTTTTGGACAAAGCCAAAAGGCGCTAGGGGGTTACAGCAATTTGTGTTATGCACGGCATGGTTGAGCATTGGGGAATTCCAAATTGTACAGAAACCGAAAGAAGCATGAGCGATGGACATGAAAGTATGGGAAAACGAATCTCCTTTTGTATCTGCATTTTTGAGGCTTTGTTGTTACGAGGGCTTTATCAGGAATGGCATGGGCATGGGGCAACAGGGGGGAACCCACCCTCAAGGATGGAATCACATAGCACTGTCCCTAGGTAATAAATTGGAATGAATTACGAATCTTGCATGCGAAATAGCGGTCTTGCTGTCGTTCGATTGTGAGTCTCGGGTTTTACAATTGCGTAGAGAGGGAGAGAAACAAGTACTTTTCTTGCACCAGGCACCTTGTGAGGCCAGAGATCGGGATTTGGGGAGAAGTGATTCGATTTTTGAAGGTCTCGTCGGCTCTGCCTCGCTAGATAGATATTCTCGGACTGGGTACGCCACATAACACTCAGCGCCTCACCACGGTACATCCGAGAAGCCTGGTGGTGGGAGCATTTGAGGGCATCACATTCCCTGCGAGTGCTTTTGTATGGGTGCAGATCGGCTCCGGAACCAGCCTCCCGAGCAGAAATCTTCAAGCAGTGAGTCCCCATGTTGTACACTCTGATTCCGTCCTAGCTTCCGCGCTGCACAATTTGGAAACACATCCTTTGCTGAAGTTTTTGGCCAGGTATAACCCAAGGACGATTTAGCCAGGACTGCAGTCGAAACATTGGTGCGATTGCCCCGTCAAGTGTGGCCTCGTGCTCTTTTCCAGGCTGAAAGCGCCCGTAGTTGTCGTCCTTCTACCTCATATTCCGTCCTCGGGTGCGTTGCAGACCAGAGTAAATGAACCACGTATCCTCACCGAAATGCCAACACTCCCTTCTAGTGTCGCTGAAATGTGATGGTACACAAGATCCAACGATCCCTCACTCTTCACTAGTATGACATCAAACAGGAAAGGGAGTATGTTGGTTTACGTCTTCTTCTTCGGCCCCGATATCATCGGATATAGTCGACCCAGGTGGTGGTTTATCGTAGACTTGCCCTTTGGAGCAGGTTTCTGTGCGCGCAAGGGAAAACAAAAAAAAAAAAGTCAGTCATTGGTTTCCAGCACGCACTTGCCGATGACATGGGCGGATTTAATAGATCAAGGGGCACAAATGCGTACCGGTGCGTCCATGCATTCACGGAGAGTCTTTTCAAGATGTCCGCATCCTCCTGAGGCGGCACCAGCGGCCCAGCAGTCTGTAGAAATTGTCGAGTCAGTATCCTAATCCATTCACACAAACATGTCACAATAATCACAGCTTTCGTTCACTCCCAATAGTAACAGGCCATGTCCAGCGGCCTTGGAAGGGTTTTCCAGCTCTTGCGATTCCTCCATGATTTTACAAGGGTTCGAAAAGTCCTCCAATTCCTATCTATCTCAAATACAAGAATAAACAGGTAGAGACATACTCAGCATAGCAGTCATGGGTCCTAAGCACGGGTTTGGCTGCTCCTTGTCCGGGTGTCTGATTTTCAACCGTGACACAGTTTGTAACCGCACTGGGTTGATTGTGGTGGGGGTGCCTCTCGGAGGCATTTTGAATGCAGTCTCGAGTCCGGAAAGAGGTCGAATGCAAGGAGGTATAGAGGCAAAGCAGGGAGAGGATAGAATGACTTGAAAGCTCAACGGTCGCGAACTCCGCTGGCGATTCGACTTCGAGGTTGCAGCCAAAGATGGCCGGATTTAAGGGTACAATGTGAGGTCTGCAATGAGAACCTGGAAAAACTAATGACTGTCTCGACCCTGGCAGTTCAATGTGCACTTTGATCTGGCAACAGAGCAAGAACGCAAAATGAAGCTGCGGCACGCGGACCTCGAAATCGCGCTCCTACGGAAGAACTTCGGGACAAATCAGGCTTCGGAAAGTGCATCAGCCTTGCGAGTTCGAGTACCGCAATATTCAGGTGCTAAGATCCAGGCAACGTCTCCCAGTGCTATTTGCATAATAATTATATTCCAGGTGATCTTCATCACTCATGGATACTATACAAAGTACTACCTATGATCCAGGTTCGTTTGACTTTCCCGTAATCACGTGGACCATTATTCCCAACTAGCGAAATAGGTCTTCAAACGACATTCTTCCCGGGGGAGCGCCATCGTGATTGAGCACGGATGGTCGAGTGCCAGAGGACGGATTCCCTGCGTTTCCGCCATGGTTGAAAGCCGGGCCCATATAGGCGTCCGACAACATAAGCCGTGCTGGATCATTACAGAATGCCTCGAAGGTAGAATCGTCTGCAAATCCGAAGTCTCTCAGCCCCTGTGTCCGGCCCATCGTCCACTGAGTTGTGTCGAGTTGAGCCATCTCGTGGAATAATGCGTCGATCTCATCTCCATTGAAGCTAGGTGATGTACCTAGCCCAAGCGGTGTTTCTTTCTGAGCTATAAGTGCTGAGTCAAATGTCATTTGATTCTGGTTTGACGGATCGAGGCTCATGGGCTCGTAATCCAAGGGCATTGTTCCCGAGGGTTGTATTTCCCGCTGTGGTAGCGTGTAATCGGTGTTGTCCCCAATTGTTGGGAAATTGGATTGTTTGAGGCTGCTTGCGAATGCATCAAGAGACGACCTTGGAACTGGAGGGAAACTGGGTCTCATAGAGGAGAGCGAGGTGCAAGGTTGGGTAGACTGGCTTGGAGGCGTTGCTGATGCAAGACCTGTGCCTTTGGTTGGGTCAGGTTTGATTCCTGGCCATATTTTGATCAGCCTTGGTACCATGGGATTCATGCTCTCCTCTCTGAAGACATGAGCACTTGAGGGCCATAACGGCCTTTCATCTAAGAAGGGGTTGAGCAATGATATTAGGATTGACGGAATGCCACATCTGTCGGGAAGATTCCACGCCTCGTCAAAGTACCTCAGATACATGGTGGAAAAGTCGGCGGAGAACCGGCGTTCACGAGTGTATGGGGTCGCCAGAGACATTTTGACGACGGAATGCCATGCTTGTAGAAGCATGTGGTGGAGGGGACGTTGTGCTAATTGTTGTACGTCGCAGGGATATCGCTCAGACAGCGCACTCAGCTGGGATATCGCCTCTTGAGTTGATATTGTTGTTAGTGGAGTATTGTACAGCGCCGCTTCTAGGCCACGGCTGAGAATCACGCACAGCTCAGTCAGCCTGTTGAAGCAGCTCATCACAAAAGCTGGCTCGCGGGGGAGGACCGAGTCTCGGCCACTGTCAATCCATGGCTCCCACTCCTCGTGCCCGTCTTCACTAACAAGATGTCCAATTTCTAAGTCCAGGTGATCAGCCCGAAGCTGCGGTGGCCGAACAAGATGATAAGAAATCATTGTGTCAAGGATGAAGCAGCCTTGGAACAGGGTCTGCCATCGTGAGTGCGTGATCGACGTCGATTGGGAATTCGCATCGTTACCGTGGCTGGCAAAGATGGAGCCGACGCGAGAAGGCATTGTCCTAGAAAGATGTTGCTCATGAGCAGCCTTCATATCCAGGACGGCTCGCACGGCATAGCCTATCAGCATCCAGGCGGACGTCCACTCGCCAAGTCCTACATCAAGAAGTGCAAGCAGTAGCAGCGCTTGAACGTGACCGAAGGCAAAAGGACCGTATTCGGATGGGATCAAGCTTCTTGCTACGGCACGCATACCAGAAACAGTCTCGTTATGACTCTGTTGTGACCGTGGTACAAGATGCTTCGTTTGCTGATGTGAATAGGCGCATATTGCCCACAAACATGCCAGGTCACCTCCAGCTGGTTGAACGAGGTTACGTGATCTTGTATGCTCGTAGAATTTCTTGAGGATATACGGGCGGTCTAGAATTGGGAACCAGCAGTGCGTATAAGTGAAATATTGATCCAGTAGGCTCGGAGCAAAAGATGGGAGGGGCGTCTTCTCGAGATCTAAGCTGACCCATGAGACCGAAGGGGATGGCAGGACATTTTGTTGGTTCGAGTGTACTGCCACAGGTGAGTGCATCAGTACCCTTCTCATTTCTCCATTGGCAGAGCCCCTTTCGAACTGGGATAGCTGCGTTGGCCATGGCATAGGGTCTTCGATCAAGGTAGTTGCTGCCCGGCCATTCTCTGATATGTCCGTGACTCTGAAGTCAGGTGTCAGCACATCGGTGTCGCTTGGACCCTCGCCCAAGCCAGCCACTGTCTCGCTTGGGTCTCTGTCTCTTTTCCTCTTCAATTCTGAAGGAGCAGGCTCGATCTGCGACAGCAGTTTCTCCAAGTCCGCAAGCACGCTGGATTCTTTCCACGTCGTATGGAGGTCCTCGCCGAGTTTTTGATGGTTCCATATCCGCAGCAGTTCTTCCTCATGCTCATCGATCACGCGGCGGACAGTCTTGTCCAGACCGTCCACCTTTTGCAGCATGAGAGCCCATAACTTTTCAAGACCCCGAACATATCCTTCTGGGAGTCCTCTTTTTTTCGTACCGGCAACATACAGGCAAGGTTGGTTTGCGTTTATACAGTTTGAGCATTCGGGCTGGTGTCCATCACATCTGCATGCCTGTCAACATATGCGGACTGTCTCACTTGAGAAGAATACTCACTTGTCTTTTCTCGTGCGGCAACGCACGCAAGCGCGTGACACGCGAGCTCGAGATCGCCTGGAAGCATCTTCATCGTCACTGTTCTGCGAAGCTCTTGTGGGTATATCTGTGCTATGTGAGGCCATCACAAGGCAGCGGCTTGCAAGCCATGTTCAACACGGTGCTTGAATGTCGAAGAGCATGGAGGTATATTCATCGAGGCTTATTGCGAGTTAGGCACTGCTAGGTGACTGGTAGGTCCAAAAGCACTACGTAGTAGGGAGTTGCGGGGGTTTCTTGGCCGGGCTCCTAGCTCCCCAGAAGTACCCGTAACTGTACCTGTGCGCGTAAAGCTCATGAACTTAAATAGTAATCGTGTTCAGTCGTGGTAATATCCTCCCGGACCAACTTGGTTCATCTTCTTCTGCTATGGCCCTGAACTTCTGCTAACAAGTTGCTGTATGGCGGATAGATATGGAGAGATGCAACAAGAGGAGAATGCATTCGACTCTCTTTACGGAGACAATCAGGCTCGAAGCAATGTATCAGGCACAGTAACACCACGACGACCTGAAATCCAGGCCGTTTTCGACCAACATTTGCTTAATGCTGGTTCAGCTAGACAAACACCTACTAGGCAGCATGTCCGAACACCAGTACCAGACGTCCCAGGTTCTGGAGGTCGATTTCATCCAGATGCCTCTCTCGTTTTGGTAGGCATCAGAGCGTCGGGAAAGCGCTCCTTGGGTCTTATTGCAGCAACAGCCCTTGGCTGGCGCTTTGTTACCGAGGACCATTACTTTCAGACTATGAATGGAGTCTCCAGACAAGATTACCTGAAGCTCCATGGCAGTGAACAGTTCCATCGACAGGATATTCAGACGTCCAAGCAGATGCTGGAAGAGAACAAGTACCAATGTGTTATTGACTGTGGCCTGGGTAGTCTTACCAGTGGTGTGCAAGAACATCTCAGACGTTATAGCCAGACGAATCCTGTTGTGTTTGTTGTTAGGGACATGACTCAGATCAAACAAGTGCTCAACCTCGACGACAGATCTGCGAAGCTCCTCGAAAATGGCAACTCGACTCATAAGAAATGTTCGAACTATGAGTTTTACAACTTGGAAGACGAGTCCATGAATGAGCCCACTGATGCCGAAACTACGGATCGAACATCGCCAGCCTACTCGTTCAAACTGAGGAATGCACAGGCTGACTTTTCCTCGTTCGTTAAATTCATCGCAGGACCATACACTAATGGCCCAACATCATTATCGCCCTTTTCATTGGAAGTCCCTGCCGAATCTCGAGCATTTACTCATGCTCTTTTTGTCTCTCTCTCGGACTTCGTGTCCGGAAGAGTAGATTTTTCGCTCTTGGAGGCAGCTGGCGATGTCCTCGAGATAAATATCGACAGAGTTTTAACAACAACATCGGTCCTGGCCAAAATGGTTGCAACGGCCAGAAGGGCCTTAGGGCTGCCTATCCTGTTTTCAGTCAATCGTAAGCTTTCAGAAACTACGTCCACCGAGAGATATTTGCCAATGCTATGGCAAGGGATCAGGCTAGGAGTTGAGTATATGTCTGTGGATCTCGGTTTGGACGACGCTCGCATTGAACAACTCAAGCTCATCAAGGGGCGCACCAAGCTCGTAGCTACATACAGACATTTCAAGTCAAATGGTGGGAGCTGGAAAGACAAAATCTTCTTGGACATGTACAAGCGGGCAGCTAATCTCAGGTTTGACATGATTCGTCTCCTCAACGTCCCAGCATCGCGCGAAGAAAATGAACTGGTCGTCTGGTTCTCGGAGCAGTTGAAAGGACTCGATGGTCCTCGCCTTGCCTGCATTGCCTACAACGTTGGTCCACTTGGTCAAACATCACAGATGATGAACTTTACCTTGACCTCTGTCACTCATCCCAGTTTCATCGGATCACCCGTGGGGGATGAACATGCCTGGCGACCACTCCTATCCTCTCGAGAAATAATACATGCTCTATTCGAAAGCTTCATGTTCGACCCTCTTCACTTCTACATTGTTGGTGCGAACGTATCCGGCTCACTATCGCCTGCGATGCATAATGCGGCATATGCACTGCTTGGCTTGAAGCACCAATACAACACCAAGAACATCAGATACTGGAATGACATTGAAGAGCTGGCCAAGGATGATACTCTCGGTGGGCTGAGCATTGTACAACCATACAAGGTCCAGCTTATACCTCATATGTACGCCCTCAGTGGGCATGCGAAAGCCATAGGAGCGCTCAACACCCTCATTCCCTTGCGTACAACATCTGATAGGCCCATGCCTGATTTGGATGCTCAAGCTCTCTACAGAAATCGTGCTGGACGTATCGTTGGGTGGTTTGGGGAGAACACCGATTTCATTGGCATCTTGAACTGTGTGAAAAGAAGTCTGTCTCCAAGAAATGCGATTCAGCCCCGAACAACGAGTTTAGTGCTCGGGGCCGGTGGAATGGCAAGAGCGGCAGTTTACGCAATGCTACAGTTGGGCTGCAAGCATATATTCGTCTACAACAGGACGCTTGCGAATACGATATCTTTGGCGAGGCATTTCAATGAATCGATGATAAGAAATGGCGGCACGTCAACGCCATCGCAAGACTACGTCAAAGTTCTAAAATCGACGACGGACCCATGGCCTACAGACTTTGCTCCGGCGACTATTGTGGTCTCTTGTGTCACACGCGAAGTATTAGATGGCAACCCCGGCGCAGATTTTGAGATGCCCGAACCGTGGCTACAGTCTCCAAGTGGAGGAGTTGTGGTTGAAATGGCGTACATGACAAAAGAAACGTCGTTGACCAAACAGATGAAACGCTTTCGAAAAGCGACCCAGCGGCCGTGGGTGCTTGTTGATGGTATCGAAACTCTGATCGAGCAGGCCGTGGGGCAGTTCGAATCAATGACAGGAAGAAAGGCACCAAAGCGACGCATGGCCGATGCCGCCCACGAAGCAATTCGAAACAAAATGTCATATCTAGTCGACGGCGAGGAATTCTTCACATGAATAACCTATCAAAGCTACTCTACATTTTCGGCACTTCATAATAGTCAAACAAAGCTTTTTGATCTATGAATACACGCCACGATATAAGCTCGAAATCAGGGACGGTTCTGCATTCAGTGGACAGCGCTCATCTGCCCTCGCACTTCTTTTCGTGCAACATCGCGCAACTTGTCATCGATGTTAATACCGGTCCACAGATTTGCTTGTGCGAGGCCTTGTCCGATCATCGCCTCTATGCCACCGATCACCTGCCAGCCAGATTGTTCTGCTAGCTGAGATATTTCGGTGTCGGGAGAAGGATGATAGCACATTTCTAATAATGCTCCCTTCTCGTCTCCATTCAAGAAATGGGCAAGAATCTCCCGGACAGTCTTCTCATTTTGTGTGGCGGGGGTAAAATCTGGCACCGCGCTGACGATTGCTCCTGGGCGTGTTAAACTTTTCGCTTGTTCAGTGCTGGAAACATGGATCAAGTCTTCTCCAAGTCCTCGAGTTCGGCATTCCTCAAGCACGGCATCGACTTCTGCAGCATCGCGGTTGATGATGTATATCGGAGAGCAGCCCATAAATCTCTGCAATGTATGAACAGCTGCTCTGCAAGTACCTCCTCCCCCCACGATGAGTCCTGGCTTCCCTCGGTATGGAGAGCCTTGAACATTGGTGAAGAAGGCATCGCGGATACCCAAACAATCTGTATTCGTGCCACAAAATATTCTTGAACCGTCAGGACCTGTCTTGAACACAATGGTATTAACTGCTCCAATGGCTTTCCCTTCATCTGTCAATTCGTCAAGATGGGGGATTACGGCGACTTTAAAGGGCATGGTGACGCCACTGCCCATACATTTTGGATCGTTCTTGATATATTCCAGAGCACTTTCGAGTTGAGTCGTCTCGAGGAGCAGTTGGCCCCATCTTTTTCCGAGTGATGAGTATATGGCATGATGCATTGGCGGTGATTTTGAGTGCGCAATGGGATTGCCTATGAGGTAGGCGGCACGATCCAAGGAAGACGTGTCTGGAGGTATAAATTCACCCATTGCGTTATGTTATCAAATGTGGCTTTCAACTTATGGAGATGAGGTCGTCTCGACGTCGAAGATGTGGTATGTGCTAGGTGCAGCGATGCCTGTTCTTTCGCTGAAAATGCCACTTTCTCAATTTTCAGCAGTCAGACACGTCCACTCCACCAAGCTACCTCTTCCAGAGGTTCGTTCCTGCTGTACAAGGCTGTCCTCCTTCAGTCTTCGGAAGCGAACAGCCGTAAACGCAACAGCTACTTCTCGTTTCCGAAGTCGCGGAAGTAGCAACTCGACCTCAGTTTTCCCCGCAAATGTTTAACTCTAGTATGGCGTCGACGGGAGTGGGCTAAGTTTCCTGGAGGAGGCGACATTAGGTGGATAAATACTCTTCCGCCATTCTAAACGAGCTGGATCTTCCCTGTCATGCTTCCACCTGTCTGGCTTGGTGACTGGCCACCCACGACTCGTTGACTCCGCACTTCCTCCACAGATTGATGATCAAGTGTCCGGTGGTTTTCCACGGGCTACCACTGGCGACCATCGCCGGCAAGGTTTTTGAGTTCGCACTGTAACTCCCCGGATCAGGGAAGGGAAAATCCCAGCTTTCAGAATGGTGGAGGAAAAATCTTCAGCAGATCCTCGTATTCTGGGGAATTGAACATCCTTCTAGACTGATTCCAAGCTTACCACCTTCCTCCTCGCTTCGAGTTCGTCAATACATATACTTCGCCTGTGGCCACGTTTTCCCCAGACTCCTCCATCCCCTACTCCAGGCTCTTATCTCCTCTGTCTTTTGGACTCGCAGCTTACCAGCAGAGCAAAATGGGTCTCCTCACCTTGGTCGAAGATCGTCCTACCCCCAAAAATGTTTACAATTGGAGGGTCTACTTTTCCGCCGCCGTTGCGGCCTCAGCTGCGATAATGATCGGTTACGATTCTGCCTTTATCGGTGGCACACTTGCCTTGCCATCCTTCAAAGAAGAATTTGGCTTTGGAAACCTCTCCAAGTCGCAAGTCAACCTCACGAGCGCCAACATTGTGTCTTGTTACCAGGCTGGAGCTTTCTTTGGAGCCTTCTTTGCCTATGCTGCTGGCCACTACTTTGGACGCAAGATTGGTCTGATCATTTTCTCGGCGGTCTTTACTTTGGGCGCTGGACTGATGTTGGGAGCCAATGGATCTCGTGGCTTGGGCCTCATCTACGGCGGACGTGTCCTGGCAGGAATGGGAGTCGGCGGTGCCTCCAATCTGTCTCCCATCTACTGCGCCGAAATTGCACCTCCCGCTATTCGAGGTCGTTTGGTCGGCCTTTACGAAATGAGCTGGCAGATTGGAGGCCTCGTGGGCTTCTGGATCAACTACGGAGTTGCAGAGACAATGGCACCTTCCCGCTCTCAGTGGATTATCCCATTCGCCATTCAACTGATCCCCGCAGGCCTTCTCTTCATTGGTGCTTTGGTCATCAAAGAATCGCCTCGATGGCTCTTCTCGAAAGGACGTCGAGATCAAGGCATTAAGAACCTATGCTGGCTTCGAGAGCTCCCCGCAGATCACGTTTACATGCAGGAAGAAATCTTCGCCATCGACAACTCAATTGAAGAGCAAAGGACAACCGTCGGTCTGGGATTTTTGCAGCCATTCCGAGCCGTCATCAAAGATCGCCAGGTTACCTACCGCTTCCTCCTCGGTGGTTCTCTATTTCTCTGGCAGAATGCGACTGGGATTAACGCGATTAATTATTACAGTCCCACTGTTTTCAAGTCGATAGGAATCCATGGCACGAACACCTCGCTCCTGACGACGGGGATCTTCGGCGTGATCAAGACCGTCATCACCCTCTTCTGGCTCTTCATCCTTATTGACAAATTGGGCCGCCGCGCACTCCTTATGTGGGGTGCTGTCGCAGGATCACTCTGCATGTGGTACATTGGTGGCTACATTGCTGTTGCCAAACCCGATGACAATCCCAACGGCAGCCTGTCATCGGGTGGCATTAGTGCTATGGTTTTCTTCTACTTGTGGACAGCGTGCTATACACCCTCATGGAATGGTAAGAGACCCCAATCTCGAAAAGTCACCATTTCAGAATGACTGACACTGTTTGCAATCACAGGTACCCCATGGGTCCTCAATTCCGAGATGTTCAGCAACCACGTTCGTACATTAGCCCAAGCATTTGCCGCTGCCAACAACTGGTTCTGGAACTTCATTATTGCTCGGTAAGTCCTTGAAAGCGCTTGCTACATCGATCTAGTTCGACTACTAACACTTCCTCCCTAGATTCACACCTCAAATGTTTGCTTCTATGGGCTTCGGCGTGTACATGTTCTTCGCCAGCCTAATGCTCTGCGCCGCCGTCTTCGTCTTCTTCCTCGTGCCCGAGACCAAGGGCATCCCATTGGAAGCCATGGACCGTCTGTTCACCGGTGGCATTCCAGCACGAAGAGCTCACAAGACCGTGCTCGCCGAAATCCGCGCCGAAGACCGGGAGTTCCGTCGCCAGAGCGTCGGTGCTGGCGAGAAAGAGGATCTCGAACAGGTCGAGCAACGAGAGGTTGCTGTGGAGAAAGTATAAATGGGAAGAGAAAGGACTTCACGATTGAAGCGAATGCTTTGTATATATTAAAATTGGAGAGCCGGGAAAGATTGGAAAGCATGTATGGATTTGACGAATGGTTCAGCGAGTAATGAGCAAGACCTCTCCCGTCAGAAGGGAGAATTTGATACAACTTACCCTCATACCACACCAGATAATGTCTCTCCCTCACCTTTCCACTGCGCCTTTTCCTCTTGCGTCTCCTAGAACTCTCTCTGCCTCTCCCCTTCTCCTTCTCTCTCCACTCGCGTCCCGACTACTGGCTTACATTAGAGACCTTCTAGACACAACAGAGAAGCTCTTTTCACGCGTTCTAATGCCGATAAAGGCCTCTTCCTCACCGCGAAATCCTATTTATCTCGTTAGGGTTAAGGTAGGCCCATGATCAACCCGACCCTACCCTAAGATTTTCAGCTTTTATTTCACTTTCGCCACCGAGGCGAAGGAAGAAAGTAGGAATGCAGAGCTTCTACAGCCTCTTAAGCTCTCAGGCGACAGTTGTGCCGTATG
Source organism: Cladophialophora exuberans (assembly GCA_030068005.1). NCBI lineage: Eukaryota > Fungi > Ascomycota > Eurotiomycetes > Chaetothyriales > Herpotrichiellaceae > Cladophialophora > Cladophialophora exuberans. The sequence goes on from JANSVK010000112.1 coordinate 115,981, forward strand.
GCACCGTGAAATTAATCACAGAAGTGGAAGGAAAATGCTTCTGGGGACTCAAATTCCCATCCCGCTTTTGCAAAACTCATCCCCTTGCCAAACGCCTTGAAAATAATGCACACATAGTTTATGTATATACCGCACAGTGCAATCCAATTGCAATACTCAACTCACCACCTCCTTCTCCCTCGCCTTCGCCTCCTCCTCATCCCACCTATCGGCCCAAAACTCCACCGCGGCACGATACCCAAACACGCCTAACCCCACAATCACCCCCGTCGCCTTGTCGCTGAAATACGAATGATGCCGCCAGGGCTCCCTTGCGTGCACGTTCGAGATATGCACCTCGACGAACGGGAAAGACGTCGCCAGAAGCGCGTCGCGCAGCGCCACGCTCGTGTGCGTGAACGCCGCGGGGTTGATGACCACGGCGGTTTTTGTGGCTTTTTGCTCGGCTGTCATGGAGGCTTGGGGAACGAAGTGTGAGTGCAGGAAGTCGATGATGGCGCCCTCGTGGTTGGATTGGAAGGCGACGATGTCGATTTTGAGTGAGCGTCCGTGCGCGACTGTGCGGGAGACTACGTCGGAGAGCGTGGTTGAGCCGTACAGGTGTGGTTCGCGCGTGCCTAGGAGGTTTAGGTTGGGCCCGTTGATGAGGAGGATCTTGCGGGAGGAGAGGGTTGAGGATGTCATTGTTGTTTGGGGTGTAGAAGAAAAGAGATTTGGGATGTTTAAATGTGCTCAAGCTATAGTGAATTCGAGTAATGAGTATGTCTGAGATTGAGTGTGAAGGCTGGTCCAACGCAAGGCTCCGCGGCGTCGAGATATGAGATGTATATATTTCAGAAACCAGTGTTCATAAGACTCGACTCAGAGACTCATTTGGTCGATAATATGCTCCCTGGATACCTCGTTGTGTCTGACTGATATGCGAACGTCCCTGGAGGCTAAAGTATCGGGTAGAACACAACTTTGTGGATACTCACAATGAAAGCATAGCTGGATTCAACGCAAAAGCCAATGGACCGCGTTGAAGATACCCCGCGTGAACCCCGGCTTGCAACTAACGTTTACGCGAAGCTTCAGCAGAGTGGAACGGCACCGGTTCTTCATGTGCCAGTGGCAGAAGGATTGATGATCCTACTGAGGGAGGAAGCAGTGAGAAACGAGGTGACGTCTCACCGGCAAATTCCTCCTCCGCCCACATTCGAAAAGGATGCAGGAAGCAGGGACCACCGATCGGCTACTGGGCCGTGAATAGCCGATGTACACCACGAGTATTATACACCCTCATCCGGCGTGGAAAGCCGGCCCCGGCATTTGAGTACTCGCCGAATTGATCGAGAAACGAAGTGCGTCGGGCGTGTTCAGCGCACACGGGAAAACAACGAATAGGATACGTATGAGAGGGAACGACGCCATGGCAGCGGCACCGCCACCACCACAACCCGAGCGAAACGACATCTCCGACGACGAACTAGCCGAGATATACAGCTTCGCAATCCAACTCGGCAAAGACGCGGGCCAGATCCTTCTCGACAGCCTGCACAAGCGACGACGAGATACACACGATGACAGCAGCAACAACACCAACAGCTCTGGCGGTAGTGGCAATGTCCCGGACCAACACACCCTCCCCCTGGTCATGGAAGAAAAACTCAACGCCGTCGACATCGTCACGCAAACCGACCTCCAAGTCGAAGACTTCATCCACGGGGCCATAAGCCAAAAATACCCGTCGCACGCCTTCATCGGCGAGGAGACGTATTCGAAGGGCGCGTCCAAGGAATACCTCGTCACAGACGCGGTGCCGACGTGGGTCGTCGACCCGCTCGACGGCACGGTGAACTTCACGCACGGCTTCGTCATGTTCTGCGTCTCGATCGCGCTGGTCGTCAAGGGGGTGCCCGTCATCGGCGTCATCTACGCGCCGCTGCTGGGTCAGCTGTACTCGGCATGTCGCGGCAGAGGGGCCTGGTTGAACCAGAGCACGCGGTTGCCCATACTGGGAGACATTGGTGTTGGACCTATCCCGGCAAGCGCGCCGAGTAAATGTATCTTCTCGTGCGAGTGGGGGAAAGACCGGCGGGATAGGCCGGATGGGAATATGCATCGA